>VFFE01009170.1:1625284-1661074 GCA_008921705.1 Burhinus oedicnemus | reverse complement strand
CCCTTCTGGTAACTGTGCTGCTCTGGGTTTAGATGCAGTTGCTTGCCACCTGCTGGACAAACACTCCATAAGTTCCTGTTACATCTTTCATCTACAGTATCTTTACATTTAGCACATTCTAATGTAGAGGTAATCCAGGTTTACTGATATCTAAGGGCTAAATTCCCCTACCACTCATCTCATTCTGGATTGATGAAGAGAAAGCTAAACTCGGAAAAGAAACTGATTAGCAATCCTATTTCTCCTTCCTGATGTCTTATTTCCTGGCAGATTAGTGACTTCAATACTCCAAGTATTTGCATGAAAAGTGTGCTTGTGTTGACATGCTATTTCAGACAAATTTGTTCTGATAACATAGTTAACTTTAGAAGTTATCAGCTTGATTTTTGTTAAAAGGAAGTCTGGTAAGTATTTTTTTCCTGAGAGAAGGTCTGCACATTCTTTTACTTAAAAGCTTTCATATGGATTTTAGCAAACCTCAGATACAGCCACTGATCTCTTAAGTATGTGTAGACCAACTAATTTAAAAACTAAAATCATCAAACTAGGATTATCAAATCTTTAATTTTAGATTTACACCTTGCTACTAAACAATTAGACACATTGTTCGTGTAACTGGTGGCAGTTACCACAACAATAAGAGTATCTTTCACGTTGGGGTTTATTAATGGTCATTTACATAATCTGTTCCACCCACAACATTTTTCCCTTCCCTCTTTATTTCTACCTTCTTTCCATTCCCAGCTGCTGTCTCTCCCCCGCCCCCCCGCAAACTACAAGCTATTTCTAAAGACTGTCTTCCTTTGGAGTTCTTAAACTAGGCATGGGGAAACGACAACTGAGTTTTTTCCTAAAGTAAAAAACTGATTATTCTGATAGCTCTTTCCTAGACGTTCAAATGCTTTGACTTACCATTCTTTAATTCCTGATAAGCAAAACTTAGTCATACTGAGTGAACATCCATTGTTCTGCAGTCCTTAAAAGTTCTGACAGAAATGGAGAATCTACAGGAAGAACTAAAACATCAGAAAGAGCAAGCTGATATCCAGAAGAACATGCTAGCAAGTGGAGAAGAGAAATTGCAAAATACTGAAGAAAAACTAGATGAAGAAATAAACAACCTGAAAGACAAGGTAAGTACCGTAATAAGAAACTCTTAGAAATAATTTAGAGGATGTCCCCTCAAGTACTCATTAGAATAAGAGATATTTACCCATGATAATTTGTGCTGTTTTATTGGTCCAGTAGATGGTGTCATGGTAATACAATTTAGCAGCAGAAGAAGAGTTTCTGCTAATAGGTCTGTGTTGATTATATACTTTCAAAAATATTTTTTAACAGGTAGTCAAGTTGAATGAGGACTTAAATTTGGTAACTAAGGAAAGGCACCAGCTGCTGGGAGAATTGGAAAAAAAGACTGAGAGTGAAAGCAGTAAACTTCTACAGCTGCAGCAACAGTGTGATTTGTTAGCACAGGAGAGAGATCAGCTCCAGGAAATGCTGGAAGGTATTCAAGCAGAGAAAAATAAACTGGAGAATAACCTACAGGAGAGTGTTGATAAGGTACTTTATCTTTGATAATATACATATACCTATATTATATATATATGTATATACATATAATATATGCATGATAACTATAAATGCTTGGTAGAGAAAGATGGCTAATTCTTGAAGCTGCCTTGAGGGTTATCTTACAAGTTTCAATATTACATACTCAGACTGAAGAGTATTGGCATGCTTTCACTTCAATCGTGTGGAGTAGTATTTAAAGATGTACATAAACTTTTTCAAAAATGTTATCTGAGGCTGCTTTATTTATGAATAAATGAGGAACCAGAAAATACATTGGTTTCATTACCAAAACACTTAACAGGCATTTTTTTAATGCATTTGAAATGGTATGTTTTGTAGTTGACCTCCAAAGTTTTGAAACTAAAGCTGACAAATTCTGACACTTTTATTTCTCATCTGGATGAGGCATATCTTCACAACAGTGAAGACAAGTGAATTGAGTAGTATCCATTGAGCAGCAGTCCTTGTTCAGATATTGAGTAATCGCCTCAACAATCTGTAGCTAATTCAAATCTATGGTGGGAGGAGAATCTTCTTACTCTCGCTTCCAATATCTTCTAGTTCATCTGCTTTTGCAGCTTCAAAGAAAATTCAGAGGTTTAGTGAAAGGAATGCTAGTTCTATAACAAGTTATTAAAGATAATTTAACAGCACTCTGATAAACAGTCCAACTCGCAAAATTGTGTTAAGTAACAATTTCTAGATAGTACTTGATGTGAACCCTACTCAAATTACATCTCTGCTTTGTGTTACTCGTGTGTAAATAAGGATTGTAGAAAATGTGTCCAAACGTGTTTGTAGCATACTTTGTCTAATTCTTTACATTATTAAGGGTTTATCAATATACTGATTGGCAGGCTTTGTTTAGTGAAAGGAGAAACTTTCAAAGACAAAACTTGAAATTTCTTGTACTTAAACTAAAGCAGGTATTTTTTGTGCCAAGTATTTTGACTTCTATGACGTATTGAATGGCCTAGTGTGTAAGAGGTAGATTCACATGCCATCTCATAACTTAATTTTTTATTTGTTGCTCTGTTTTTACTCCAGATTCTCAAAACTGAAAAGGAATTGAAGTGGCAACAGGAACTCCTCAGCAATGAGAAGATCAAAGCTGAAGAAAGGGAAGAGCATTTGTTAAGGGTTCAGAGGCGGTCAGAGATTTTGGAGGACAGCCTAACAAACAAGGTGAGGAGTTTTGTTTTTAGTAGCTATCCTGCAGTTCTGTTTTCTGATATTTTGTCACGGGTGTGCTTATTGCTCAAGACAAATCCTGTTTAATTTTTAATTCTCAGCACATCATTCTTATGGGTGCTAAACAAGCATGAATATGCGTAAAGGGTTTCGTACAAGTTTTTTTAGTGATGTTTTGAAGTAGCATCCTCCACTTGTCTCAGCCTCATAACCAGCTGGGTTGGTCGCTCCAGTAGAATGGACACAGATTTATCCAATGTGGGCAGGCTTACTATAATAGTCATAATTGTACGTGTACATGTTCAGACTTTAAAAGGCACTGCGTAGACAGTGTGAACCTAAGTGCATTTGGAATCCTTGGTGCTCTGCAGACTTTCAAACTATCTGTTATTTGGAAAGTCTTGCACTTACCTCTTGCCAACTCAGTCTTTTTTGCAGTTTTCACTTCTTCACTTTTCACCTGTCAAACTCTTCCTTTGTCTGGAGATCAAAGAGTGTAATTAAAGATTTCTTCAGATTAGCAAATATGTTGCTGTTCTATTCATTAGAGCAGATATAAAGACAATTCCGTTGCCCATCTCTTACGCTAATCTTCTATTTCTTCTCACTTTCTTGTGATGTGGACATAAGTTGACTGCCTTTTTGTTTGTTTCCTCTGGCTTTACTGAAGACCAAAGTGGAGTTCTCTGGGTGTAATGCTATTCCTCTTCCTTTTAATTTCTGTTTCTGAGTGATTAGAACACCAAAATTATTTTTAAACTTCTCTTGCTGTTAGTGTGGATTTTAGAGTTATCAGAAATTGTATTGTTTATATTTGACACAACTGATTTGAGTACTTCATAGGGGAGTATACAGACCAGGACCAAATCATAATTCTTGTTTTTTCTCCACTATTTATTACAGATACAACAGTTAACTGAGACGCTAAATAGTGTATCGTGTGAGAAAGACCAGTTATTGGCTGAAAGAACTAGTCACTCTTTCCAACTTAAAGAACAAATCTCATCAATTAACCAAGAAAAAGATGAGCTACAAAAACTTCTCCAGGATGTCAGGTCTGAGCGGGACCAGCTCAAGACAGAATTGCAAAAAAATTCTGAGATGGTTGGTGTTGCAAGTTGCGTACTTAAGTTATTCATCACTTCTGTTCTTGAATGGTACTTAAATATGTCTGCTTTTATTTTAGTGTGTTGAAACAAATGCAAAACTGGAATGTGCTCTAGACCAGTTGAAGCAGAGAAGCTTGAATGATATGTCCATTCAGGTGAATCCAGTGGATAATGCAGACCAGATGGTTGATGACAGCTTAAAGGAAATAACCTTGAAAATTAAGGTAAATTTACTTCTCTGCTTATTTTAAGCATGCATGCAAAACCTTAATACCATTGGTTCTGGAGCATAAACCTTGCTTCTGTGTACAATCCGTAAAATTCTTTGCATATCTTGTTAAGATGCTGCAAACCATGGATCAGTTGATTTGCTGTCTGTTCAATGGCCTGTTCTGAGAATGTTAAAATGAACTTCTCAGTTGAGACATCTTGCTTGATTTCATTCTGTCTAGCCACCTCAATGAAAATAACTAGAAGTGCGTCACCATTTTGTTTTTGCAAAATCCCCCCCAATCCTCCCTTCTATTATTCCCCATCAAAAATAAATTGGCTTCCAATAAATTAGTTTCATTAAATAACTTCTCTGCTCAAAATAGGAAGCCCCTGTAATTCCTCAGAGCTTTTGTTAATTAACTATCCTGAGTATACTTTCTCACAGATGCGAGAAGTACTACTAACCTACTGAAAGCCTAAATAAACCAAGATTTATGAATATGTATGAGATACTTCAAACAGTACTATTGTACTTCAGTCTGTACATCTGTGCAGCAGATTTGGGCATAGTTCTATTTGTGCTAGAAAAGCCCTGAATGCTTCTTCAGTTAACACCAAAAGTGGTAAGGGACCAAATTGCAAAAATCAGTTGTGTAGCTTTCTCCATTCACGCTGTCTTTCTGTTCTACATTAGCAGTAGGGAGCTACTAATGAGGGAAGTAAACATCAATTGATGCCTTTTAATGGCACTCTCCCCTTCTGACTTTTGTAATAGGTAAGATGTTGTCTGCCTGTTTCTTGTGCAGTTTTCTCAAGTATCTTGTGCTTGCTCCTGTTGAACACAGGGGATATGTTAGTTCCCCCTTGAGTTTTTACTGTAGAGTGAAGAGTTAAACTGGTGAATTCTGCTTCCTTCAACTAAGAACGAAAGATAGAGGCAGTATTCCTTGGAAGTTTTATACTTACTTTAAAATGTATAACCTAGCTTCATATGTGCTACTTAAGTTGCAGTTTACTGGGAGTGCCCTGAAGCCTATTGCATTTCTCGGCCTGCTCACTGCTTGATCGCATCTCCCTTTTCATGGCAGAGTACTTGGAACAATTCCATGATCCCTTTCTTTCAACAAAGGATGAAACAGATCAACTTGGGAGCCCATCCTGAGGGCAGCTCAGCTGGCAAACTTGTGAACAGGCAATAATTTCATTTCAGGCCCGATCTACAGGTCTTGATGTTGCTAGGCAATCTAAATCATGAAAATAACTTGAGCTTGTGAAATATGTTTTTTCTGGAAAACTAAGAAATTCTCTGATTTTGTGCCTGGCTTAGTGTTTTTTGTCATATTGCTGTGGCAAGTCAGCAATATGTCTTAGTCCTATTAACTTTTCTGTTGTAAAACTAATACATACTGTAGGGGTTTGTCCTGTAGTCTGATGGTTTATTTTGAGCTTCTGTTTACAGCCAATCACTCTCTTCCTTATTGTGACTCAATGAATTTGTTTCACTTGCATTTAGGAGCTTCTTGAGAAATTCCCAAATATAGGGAAGAGGTATGAATGTCTCTCTACAGTGTCCCTTAATCTAAAGAATGAACTGAATAGTCAGAAAGCACTGATAGCTGTGATACTGACTCAGCTTTCATCGGAACAGAATAAACAAGTCAAAAGACTTCAAACTGAAAATGAGAAAATAAACAGTCATCTCCAGAGTTTATTGAACAAACTAAAGGTACCAACTTAAAATGCTGAATATGTGGATGCTTCATATTGCTTTGGTTTAGTTGTTTTTTTAATAAGCTCTCAATATTAACAGCTAGGATTCTATATACTCCAACTTTGTTTTTTGTGAATGCCTATCTTGTGGAAAACAAATTGATAGTAAATGCTTTACAGTCCTGGAAAACTGGAACTATGTAGTTAAGTTAATCAACCTTAGTTTTTGACTGAAGTTCAGCTGTCTTGCACAGTATTACTTCACTAATATTAATCCATTATAATGGGGAAAAGAAATTACTCCATAAATCAAATTATAGGCCCCTAAGTACGTATTTTATTGTGGGGGAAGGAGACATGCAAGATGCCTTGGAGATGCACGTTTACTCTGCAAAACTATCCAAGTAGTTTGATAACTTCTTCTGTAGTTCAGTGGAGAAACTGATGCCAGTTACCAGAAAAAAGGTTAAGGGGGATTGGGAAAGAATTCCTGTTACCATATGGTTTGCTGTACTTCATGCAGAAGTTTTTTTCTGTTTCTTTATTTATCATGAAAGGGGTTTTTTGTTTGCGGGGGTGGGAGGAGGGCAGGTCTGGGGAGAGAGCAAGGTTCGTGTCCAGTATACAAAAATACTGGATATGATCTTGAGAGTCAGTCATCTCTATAAATACCCATTAGCTAAAAAGTTTAACAAGTATTCTAAGGAGTCTTATTTCATAACTTCCATTAGGGTTTTTAGGTTTTGATATTTTTCTTTTTTTCCATAGATGCCTTTCAACTTTTATGGTTAAAGATATTTAAAATTTAAATACTGATCTCCGCATGATGATGATATTCTTGTAGATCATCTGCAGCTTTCACAAGTCTAAGAGAAAATAAATACAACAAAGAATACTTTACTTTGCTTTTCAACGTCTAGATTTGTGGAAGGGTGTCTAGAGCCTTTTAGACCTTTTTGACCTTTTTAGGAGTCTACAAAAAATAGCATACTTTAGAAATGCTGACCCAGATAAGTCTTACATGCCACTGCTATACAGCATGTGTGAACTTAACTTTCTTAGTCATGTTTTAGTTGTCCTGGACACCTATGGACTAGGAGAGGAGATAGATTGAATTATAAAATATGGAATTTTAGCTGGATGCAGGGTGCCATTTTAAAGCATACTCACTGATATATCCTGTGCTTCTACAATAGTTTCTGTTCAGTCGTGTTTGCTTGAAGAAAAGAGAATATCATACTACTGTTAACAAGTATGAAATGGAATTGCTTGAGGAAAAGAGAAAACAAGATCAGCTACGAGCTCAGATTCAGTGTCTCAGCAACACTCATTTGAACCAGAATGAAATATCTTCTCAAGACTTCAACATCAGTGAAGTGCTGCAGAGTTTGCGCTTGGGTGCAGAGGTAGCATTTGAAACAATTTTCAGACAGAAAGACTTGCATATTTCAAAGTGTGGGGTAATGTGGTGGTTGCTTTTATCTGTTAAGACTTCACTTAAGAGGGGGGTAAGAACATGTATTTTTGGTGCTACTAATTCTGTAGTGTGAAGAATCTGTTTTATAAAGTGGCTTAAAGTGAAATTATTAAGTTATAAAATAGTGGGAATCTTACTTACTCATTTTCCCTGTAAAATATGTACTGCCTGATACCAAGATGACATTTAAAACAATGAGATAAAGTTTCACTAACATGCATTTTTTCCCCCTTTCTCCTTCATACCTGCCTCAGGAATGTAGATTGTCTTCTCATTTTCCCAATAGGCTGTAATTTAACTATAGCAAAATTCCTTTTGTACGGTAATTGAATGCTAAAACAGACTCCTGCAAATATTGATAGCTAAGAGGGCAAAATGTATGTTTAGACATGTAGTTATCAAAGCAATATTTAAGCTTGAATTCTCTCTTTTCTTTTTTTAAAGAGTATTCTCAAAGACATATCAGAAATGGAAAACGAACTTCTCGGCATAGAGGCAGAGTTACAGCAGGACGAAAGTGCTAGAAAAGAAACAGCACAGTTCTGGGAAGCTTGTTCAGGAACTCTCTGTGATGCAGAGGAACTTAAAGAAGAGTTAAAGAAAGATAACGAAAGGCTTTTGCAAGTCATTAACTTCTGGACTCCTAAAGTAAAGGTAAAGTTAAGTCTCTCTTAATCAGAAATGTATTTTGTGCAAGCACTCTGTAAATGCCTCTAATCTGATTGAAAACAAAACACAAAAAAGGCTATTTAAAGATTATTCATTATTATCAGCACTTACTGTATTCATGCTTAACTGTAAGATGTAAGAATACTTAGAAGAAGATTTTTAAAGACTTCTTTCCTTGTGCATCCAAACTTGGAAACTTGGTTTGTAAAAGACTTTTTCGAGGCAATAAATGGGGAGAGGGGCTGGTTGTTTGCCTTTTTGTCAGACTGAATTCTGGAAACTGTAGGTTCAAAATTGTTATATAGCTTTGCTTGCAGAACTTGGCAGCCTGATACAATTACTTTCTCCAGGCTTTATGCCCACAAGAGTGCTCTCTTCAAACCAACTTTATCAAAACTACTTTAGCCATTTTGAAAACTTAATTGTAATTTATGTTCTCGCACCTTTTCTAACTTGAGAAAGTCAAGTTATTCTAGAGGTGGTTCAGCCTTCCTTTCTCTTTTTCTTTCCTTCTTACCTCTGGCCCGCTTTGGAAAAAAAGACCAAGTGTTATACAGGGTTAAGTGCACCATGATCAGGCTTTCATGAGATTTCATCTCTCTGATTAAATGTATTGAACATTTCTCAAAAAAACAGGTTATGAGAGAGAATACACTACCTTCTGATTAGGTATTAGGAACAGTTTTCTGAACAAGTGTAGCCTGGAAGTTCCTGGTCTGTTCATATTATTATTCCTTCGACTAGTATTGCTCTGAAATATGAAGAACTCATCACCCTCCTTCCCCTAGTGTTGTGACTCAGTTCTGTCCTGTTAAGTGTAGCCTATTTTGAAGTTTCATCTGTAGAGTCTATAGCCGGTCTTGACTGCTTCAGGATTTCCCAATGTTGGCAGTCTTTTTGGAAGAATTCCCCGACAGACATATTATGTGGATCAAAGCTTTTCCCAAACAAACGAAAATACATCTAGTATAACTCTGTCATTTCCTGACAAGTGTGAAGTTTTTCTTTATCTGGCAGGTTAAGCATATGGGTTTCTAGAATAGTGCAATGTGTGTGTTTTCTCTCAAATGATTTCACTTGCTTTGGTCAATGAATACATTCTAGCCAAAACTGAGTAATTGTGTTTGTTTCTGTTACTGATGTCCAAGAAGTCTTTCCAATATAGTTCCTTTATTTCCGTAATGTTTGTGTTTGTTTGAGTTAATGCAGAATACTGGTAAACTTGCAATCTTCTCTTGTGCCCCTTCCTGCCTCCCCCTCTTTTGGAAATAAAACCAGACTTTTGAGTGTTAGTGATTCTGTTTCTTTTTGGAAATAAAACCAGACTTGAGTGTTAGTGATTCTGTTTCTGATAGCGAGAATCTTCAAATGGGATGCTGAAACAAGAATGTGAAACTCATGCAGGCCAAGATACTTCCTGTTTCTTCACTTACCTTATTTCTAGCTGATTCAAAAAAATTTTAATGTTTATCTTTGACACTACTTATTTTTAGATACTCCTTCAGCTTTCTTCAGAGCTGGATGCCAGAACTGCCAATTATTGTAAAAATGCGGATGTTGAATCGAAACAGAGAAAAGAGAAAAGTGAAGAGTTGCTTCAGGAGCTAAACTCTCTTAAAGAACAACTGGCCCCTGGTGGCTCTGCCAGCCTTGCCTTAGAAGAAGAAAACTACAGGCTTCATAACAAATTAAAGGCTGCAGAACAAGATATAAAGGTACCAACATTTGTTTCTAAAGAAAACTTTTTTGCTTGTTTTCTAAGTGAGAGTACTTCAAACTGAAAAGAAAATAAAGATTGGCAACTGTAAATCTGTGCCACACTATACACTGGCCCAGAGTGCACTTTACTTTTGTAGGGGTTTTTTTATTCCCAAAGTGAAAGTTTGAGCTCTTGCCTGTAATGTAATTATTTTAATTGCCTGTTTTCTGTACACAAATAGATGTCAGTTTAGAAATCCATATGAAATGTTCCCATTTGTTCTTGAAGTATTGATTTTAATAGTGTGATACTCTTGATGCTTCCTTTAAGTATATGGTATTCACTGTGTCAAACTGGAAGCTGGAGAAGAATTCTGTCTTTAATATTGGGAACTGAGGACTCATTTTCTCTCTGTCCTATCTTTTTAATGTCACAGTTACCCTTGTTCAAAGCACTTTTTTCTTAGACTTGTTTGTTCCAAAGTACTAAGAGGTGATACCGAACAGTGAGGTAGACACCAAGAGTTGCCATAGAGCCTATAGTGTTGAATTTTTTTTAATCATTTGGGTTTTTTGTTTCTTTTTATTAAGAATATGACCATGTGCTGTTACTGTTACATCTCTTGGCATAGCTACTCATAACTTGATTAATATATCTCAATAGGCTATGGAAGGAAAAATTCAGAAGCTGGAAAATGTAATAAATGAAGTAGGAAAAAATGTCAAAGAGAAAGATGACAGGATAAAGAAGTTACAAGCACAGATAAGAATGAAAACAGAGACAAGTGAGCTCAACCAACTGCAGGACAAACTGAATGAGACAGAAAAATGCCTCAGAACTGCTTTAACAGAGAATCAGAGTCTCCAGGTATGAGAAAAATACTTTTCTCATTCTCCTCTGACCTCAGAGAGAGAGTGCGAGCATGCTTGAGAACAGCTGTAGATGAAACAACTCTCTAAAGTCAATTTATTGTTCTTTGTGGCATTCTTACAGTAAAACACTCCCATGTTTAGCATGCAGTTTCACATTCTACCAATGCAGGCTTCAGAGACAAAATTTAAAACCTATGTTATGATATTAGAAGCTAAATTTATCACTTGTACATGGTGCATTTCTGAAACATTCTAAAAAGAATGTAAATTTTGAAATGGAAGCATGAGCTGTTTATCTATCTAATATATTTGCATACTAGTTCAAAATTCCTAGACTTATATCTGTAAACAAGTCAGCAGAAGTTACTAAAACACGATTGCATGAAATATGCCAGAGTTAGGATACCAACTAATACTATAGTACTAGTTTGGAATGTGGGCATTCTTACTCCAAAATAACTTTTATTCCCAGTCTTGCCTGCAAAATATAGCAGATCATAATAAAGATAAAAAGTAAGCAATCCTGAAAGTCATTGCTAAATAACGAGCCTTCCTTCATACTAAATCTTTTGTTTTATTTTCAGGCAAAATTAGATAAAGGTGCTGAGTTGTACAAAGAAGAAATTGATCATCTCAAAACACAATTGGTAAAATATGATATGGAAAGAATGAAACAATCCAACTCTTTTGATATGCAGTAAGTTCAAATTTGACCTAGTTACAATTTTCAGCTACTTAGTTCTTAGCTTCTACTTTTCTGTTTATTTTTTCCACAGAATAAGAAGTGAGTGTTCAGCTTTAGGTGTCCTAGGCTTTTATTGTAGCTAGATTCCAGAGAAAGTAAAAACCGTATGCATCTCAGGTTGATTACAAAACTCCTTTCCTATACATCCACCAAAATTTCTCAACCAATCTATGTTCAGCCATAAATGAAACAACTGTTTTGTCAAAAGAAGGTGAGGGGGGAAAACAGTAATTGAAATCACTCTCTAGTTCACTGGAGAGAAGGGATGCACAGAGAATAATTCTAGTCTAGCTTCTGGTTTTCTGCACTTTACCTACAATCTGACAATTGAGCTATTGTAGTTTTACTTAGATAACTTGGGTATGTTTGTATTTGATAGCTTGTTTGGAAATCAAACTAGCTGTCCTGCAACTGTAATAATTACTGAACTGAGGATTTTTTTTTTGTTCCTCTCTTCCTGCCCAATATAGACTTGCTAATTATAAAGCTCTTGCAGAACACAAAGAACAACAGTTAAGAAAGCTAAAAGAAGAACTTAGAAGAGCACACCAAGACCAAGATGTTACTGGTAAATTCAAGATAAATATATGGGACTCTTTCATGTTAAACATTCAGTTTTAAGGTTATATGGTTAAAGTCCAGATTGAGATGCAGGCCTTTTACCTCAAAGGGTACAAGGAGGATTGGGTGCTTTGGAAGATGAAATGGAAAGTAAAATGGTTAGCTGCATATACACTGCCTTAGAATCACAGAAACACAGTTCTTGCGCTTCTTTCTCCAGCCGTGTTTGCATTTGTGGTGGGGTAAGCTGCAGTTGTAGTAGGTCGTGTTACCATTTTTTTTTTCCTTGGCTGACTTCACATATGAACAGCTAGTTCTAATCGTAATTATGACATAGTCGAAACTATAACTTTTAACTCTAAATGGCCCGATGAAGACTCTTAAGTTTCTTAATATCTCCCTGGCAGTGTGAATACTGGGAGGTGTGTTTGTGTATAAAAAAGAATAGTTCTTGTAATAGCACTTGTAACCTAGTAAGGTCTTACATATAAGACCATAGGAAGGAATAGGCTAAAAAATATATTGACTTGGTTTTAAGCATTATCCAAATAACGCACACATCCATATAAAACTGTTTTCTAGCAGTACTGGAAAAAGAAGCTCCACAGCAATCCCAAATACCCCTTACTTGCGGTGGTGGCAGTGGTATTGTGCAGAGTACGCAAATACTTGTTCTAAAATCTGAACAAGCTAAGCTACAGAAAGAGAACTTGCACCTGAAGAAACAAAATGACCTTATACTAAGGTAAGTAGAAAGCTGATCAGCAACATGTCAAATCATTTGTTGCTATTTAACAATGTATGTCATTAGTGTTTCTTTCTGGGAGACCTATAGAAGTGAGTAATTATTATTAATTTTAGATTTGCTAGATTCTTTCACATAAACTTTTATTTAAAGCTAGTGATTTATTGTTTATATCTATCTGACTTTTGAAATTGCTTTCTCTCATAAGAATTTCTTAAATGCTAGAAGATACACTGAAATTTGTCTATTGGAAGGAATTTTATCTTAAAAAAAATAAAAAAAATTTGTGCTTCTGAAAGCAAGATACATAGATATGGTCTTGCATTGCCACGTCTGTGGTATGTTGTCTGAAGATACAGGAACTGTCAGGAATTTTTCTTTACTTAAAGGAACTACTTTACATTTTTCTTAATTAAATTCTTGGTGGTGTTTTTGCTTTTCAGTAATGAGCTTCAACTGAAAGAGGAACTTAGAAAATGGAAAGAAAGAGCACTAAAATGGAAAGAACGATCCTCAAGAGAAACCACTCGAGACACAGTACCAAGGTCTCCAAGGAAGGCAGTGTCATATTCTCTTAAAGAGCAAACGCCTTCACCCTCCAAGGAACCTGTTTCTCAGGAAATTGTGGCTCAGAACATATCAAAGCCTCTGCCACTGACTTGTCCAACAAATTTCTTTGATAATTCCAGCTTGGGTATACTAACAGGTATGTGATGCAGTGGTGTTGTCCTGTAACGATTTTGAAAGGCAAAATAGGAGGGGTGGTCTGTGAGTTGAGGGTAAATGCTCTGTACTTTCTATAGTCAGACCTGAAAGTTACGCAATAACACAATTTTTTTTGAATGGTTAGTCAGCTGACTGTTGAAGGGCTGACCAGCTGCAGCCATGAAGATTATATATGCTCTACTAGAACCTAATTGCTTAAGTGACTCCTTCACCCCCTGAAGACTATACAAACTTTTTTCTTTTGCTGCAGTGGAAGTGTTGATGGCTGACCTCAAAAAGTGAATTAAGCAGAATATCATTACTAGATAGCTGATGCTCTAAAATGTTTTGCTTTTTAACTTTACATTGGTTAAGCCCAGACTTTTAACAAAATTATTCAAAGTTGACTGCTGGTTAACTTTTTTCTAAACTTCTTTAAGATGGTAGACTTTAGTCTTTGGTGTTGAATCTGCCAGTCTGCCTGGCTCCAGCTGCAGTAATAGCCGTTTGGATAACTTCTGTTCCTCAGCCATACTCAGGATCTCTTATATCTGGCCTGGTGACTTCTGGGGAAGTTCTCCTAGTGATCTGCGCTGGCATATTAATGCTGCTGCCCTCATCATTACACTTGCTTCTAAAAATTTTCAGAAGCCCCAGCAGACATGTTGAAGAGTTAACCAGTTTTCAAGTTGTTAATGGCAGACTTCCAAAAGAATATGACTCGTTGCTGTTTCTTGTGATGGCCAACTTCGTAATAGTACAGACTTCCTCACAACACAAAGCTCCTCAGAGGCAAGCTTTGACAGTTGACATTAAAACACTAGTCAAGATTAAATTGCTGTATTCCTACTGCTTGTCTAACTGGGAAAATTTAAGTGTTACTTTAATGTTCATGTCTTCTGTATAGATACGCGACCTGCAGGAGTAGAGCCCACAGAAGAACAACTTAAGCACTGGTTTGGAACTTCAGAGAAAGATAAAGCCTCTGATTGCATCACCCAATAAAGGTGCTTTGTAAGCTGCCTTTGCAGTGGCTACAGCCAGAATCTACAATATACGAGATAATTGCTTCAGGTCAAAAGCCATCAACCTCTTCCACAGACTGTGGAAAGAGCTCCAGTGGCATGCAAATCCCTTGCTGTCTTGGAGTTGCTACTTCCCACAGTTGGAAAATCTGGAATACAAGAAGAAAAATGGAAAAGCAGTCATGTTCCCCACAATCTGCTGATCTGATTATGTTCTACTTTAGTGGGTTTTTTTGGATGGCAAAGAAAGAAAAGCCAATGTATTGAAGAAAAAAATAGAAACAGGAATGGATTGCAAACTGAGAAGTTTCACAGTAGATTAATCTTAAACTTCTGTCATTCCTAAAACGTCCCTCTTCTGGGTGGTCGATATTTCTATGTTCAGAGTGCTGTTCAGTTGGAAAGAACTACTTTCTGTTTCTCAACATGGTTTTTATACCATGCTTTCTCTAAGTCCACAGAAACTGCATTTTCACCACAATTTTAACCTCTCTATCTGGACATTGCAACTGAAGTTACTAATATTCTCTTTATAGGGCCCACAACCAAGAGTTTCTCTTCAACTCCTTACACTATTTCTGCAGTTCAGCCAGTTATGGTGACAAGTAACTGTATTTTGCATCATCTTTCAATATACTCCTAGTTCCTGTCTGAAGTTGGGTATTGGAATTTTTTTTAATAGTAAGCAATGGATCTGACACTTCTCTGCTACTCTAGTGAATTGAAGATAAACTGGACAATCAGGGCTACAAGACTGACTATTTTATGAGCCTGCTTATCTGCATTGTGAGACTTATTTTTTGTATGTTTTGTATGAGATGGTTAGTTTTGACAATAAACTTTAATGTGTTAAGTATTCAAAAATATTTTTGCTGATCACTTCACTTGTGCTATGATCTAAGATCAAATATTCAGTGTCTGAAGACTGTCTCCCATAGTGGTGATCTCACCACTTCTGTCATTATTGTGCGTCTTGCCTGTGTTCTCTAACTTTTTGCAGTAATTACTTTGTGCAGAAGTTTACTGTTGCACAAGTCTGTCACTGGTGTTTTGTTTAATTCTTCTTTTTAACAGAATCCTTCCTCCTGTTCCTCCCCACGTGCCCTCCAAAACCTGAGATCAACTCCATTAAGAATTAAGTCATACCTAACAAAGATACTTGCATCAAAATCATCATCCTTATTTTATAGGCATAAAGCTCTAAATGAGCTCTTAAATACCCCATTTTGGGTTGCCCAAACTGATAAGCAAATGGCTACACTGACATGTTCCTGGGCATTCAACAGTTACTGGAACTGGAAGAGTCACACAAGGATTATTTACCTGGTGGAAGTAGTTGGGGTTGGAAGGGACCTTCGGAGATCATCTAGTCCAACCCCCCTGCCAAAGCAGGTTCACCTAGAGCAGGCTGGACAGGAATGTATCCAGGTGGGTTTTGAATGTCTCCAGAGAAGGATACTCCACAACCTCTCTGGGCAGCCTGTTCCAGTGCTCTGTCACCCTCAAAGTAGAGAAGTTTTTCCTCATGTTGAGATGGAATTTCCTGTGTTCCAGTTTGTGTCTGTTGCCCCTTGTCCTGTTGTTGGGCACCACTGACACTTGCCACTTGCCCTTTAGCTGTTTATAAGCATTGATGAGATCCCCTCTTAGTCTTCCCTTCTCCAGGCTAAACAGACCCAGGTCTCTCAGCCTTTCCTCATAAGAGAGGTGCTCCAGTCCCCTGATCATCTTTGTAGCACTCTGCTGGACTGTCTCCGGTAGTTCCTTGTCTGTCTTGAACTGGGGAGCCCAGAACTGGACACACTACTCCAGATGTGGCCTAACTAGGGCAGAGCAAAGAGGGAGGATGACCTCCCTTGACCTGCTGGCCACACTCTTTTTAATGCACCCCAGGATACCATTGGCCCTCTTGGCCACAAGGGCACATTGCTGGGTCATGGTCAACTTGTTGTCCACCAGGACTCTCAGGTCCCTCTCTGCAGAGGGATTCTTTATTAAAGAACCTAACTATCTTTTTACCTTGAGTAGCTGAAAACTCTGCCAGCTACTGTAACTACCAAGAAATTGCAAGTAGTTATCTCTAAATCTCTGACCTGGAATTTGCGGAAGCTTTTAAAGATATCACTAGCCAAAAATACACAGGTTCTAAACACCATTACTGAGTTCAGCACTGCAATGTCTCCTTTCCTACCGCAGCCATAGGTACATAGGAGCAATTTATTTCCCGACAGTGATAAGTGCAAAGTGCTAGTGTTTGTGTGGTGAGTTTTTTGTTTGGTGTTGGGGGGTTTGGGGTTGGTTGGTTTGTTTGTTTTCAATTTCCCACTGTGGTTGAAAGATATTTTCGTTAGCTACCAGCTTTTTTTTTATTTCCTCCATTTTGGTGTTCTAATAAATGAATTAAACTGACTATTTTCCTTCCAGAAGGGGGGAACAAGGTGTTTCTTTAGATCTGCCTCTTTTACGTACAATTTCAATGGTTTTTTTATTAATTATTGCTTGCTTGGAGCATTTCTAGGTTTTGGTGATTGAGCTGAAAAACAGGAACCTATTGCAACAGGTCAGTGGCTGAATTCAGTAAGCAAAAGGTTAGGGACAGAAGGATAAATGCTTTTAGAAAACCTAGTCGTTAAAAATTTTGTTTACTGGGGAGCTGATTACAAAGCCTTAGGAAGCTATCATAGTTTAGCAGAAAGGCAAGGTAAACTTAATATTGCTGAACTTTGTGTATATGTGTGACAGTTTACCCACAGAAATGGCTTTTCTGAGGAAAACGCGCCCAACTGAAGCTCAGGCAAGACTCCAAATTCAGGGTAGATTTAGATCTGGTGTGAGCCTATAATTAAATTAGTTTGTCCTCAAATTTTCCAATCTGAGTATATTAATTCTGCCTTAAGAAATGTAAGTTAAACCACTAGATATAAAAAGAAAAGTTGGTAAATCACTAGTTTAACAAAAAAACAAAAAAGAACAAAATTCATCATGCAAGTATTGTCTTAGTTTGGAATTTGTTAACTTATATTGCTAAAGAGAGATTGCTTGGGAAAATCATGTTTGTGGCCTTTTTTGGTGGGAATACTGTTGATTTCTTGATTTCCTTAGGGAGAATGCATAGCTAATGTTGGTGATCCTTTTTTTTATCCTTTCCTGTGCAGGAGAAAACCAAACTTTTAAAATCTTGAGTTTCACTAGGTGGCAGCGTCTCAATGTTTCAACAGGAAATTACGTTCATATACAGAAGACTTGCCAGTTAGACTACAAATCCCACAAGCACAGCAAAAAAAGTATAAAACTTCCTTTTGTACAAAGGTCAGTAAACACAACAAGCTGTTTGAGATCTCTTGGTGAGTGACTATATTAATATTTATTTTTAAATGCTTCATAGAATTGATGTGGCAAACTTTCATAAAAACTAATTGATAGATTGAAAAATGTATTTATAGTGTGTTTTGCTTCCAAAGCGTTACAGCGATTTGGGGAAGTACTTGGACTGATCGGGTTTTTTTCCACTGAAAGGGTGTATGTGACGACAAAGAATAAGGGCTTCCTCTGCCTGGAGTGAGCGCTTTGAGCTCATTTTTAAGATACTCAGGGCTTGCTACACTTAATAGAACCTTTCCCAGAATTCTGTGTTTGAGGAGTTGCATTTTGGAAAGCTCGGTATATTAGAGAGACAGTGCAACCTAGTTGTGTGTGTAATCTCGTTTTGCTTAGTTAACTCGATGTTTTTCACCTGTCAATGCAAAAAGGTTATACTAAGACAGGCCCAGTCTCATATAACCTTTTATAGCCTACCATCAGAGGCATCCAAAGAGACATCTCTTTACTAGCCAACCTAAAAAGCCATTTTAAGGTATTGTGCTTCCCCCTAATCAGAAAGTTTCTTCTCAGTTACTGTTTGCTTTAGAGACTGTTCCTTTGTTTTGTGCTTTGTTTCTTTCTTTGTGTGTGTGTGTGTGTGTGTTCCAGTTATGGGATGGAAAACCTACAGTAAAACATTTCAATGTCTTGAAACGTGATCTGTAACTCAGTCTGACTTAAAAACCATTATCTCTTCTCATTATTTGTCTTAGAATGGAAAGAATTTTTCAGTTAAATTGCTTCAGAGGTAGTCTGTTTTGTTTTGGGTTTGTTGTTTTTTTTTTTTAATCTGTAACCTTCAGGGAAACATTAGTTTTGCTGCAACTTTTATCAGGAAAAGCTGCTGAGAAAACAGAATTTCTGGTCAAAATCAGAGAAATTAATAATCTGCTTTAAGATGTAGGACACTAACTTTGACTCAGTAGTCTGTGTCACAGCATGAATTTGAGCATCTTTAGACGAGGGAGATTATGGCATCTTTAACTTCTTAGTGAAGTTCTTGGTATGTTGGATTCACATATATATTTAAAGACGTTGTGTTCTTGGAACACCTTTCTACACTCGTAGCTACATAAACAAATTTTGCTCTGTGGATTACAAAAGTGCAGAAAGTTTTGCTTATTGGGAACCCAGTTAACAAACACCAGATATTACACTCTGACTGGAACACAGCAACCTTACTTTTTAGGCAGTTCTTTGAAACATCCTATTAAATAGTTTACTCCTTAAATAACCAAAAATCCATAGGAGTGAGAAGATGGCATTTGCTTTTACTCGTTTTTCTGCAACTTTACATGCTGTATTTCTTTAAACATAACGCAGCATTTGAAAGTGTGTACGTGGGCAGAAGAGGGCTACATTTTGCCTTTTGTCTGCTACACGTTGAGTAAGGTGGAACCTCGTAGAGTTTCGCTACCACTTGCCCCAAGCACGCTCAGCAGCTCCCTGAGAGCAAGCAAAGCGAGAGAGATGGGATAGGACAGAGCTTCCTTCCCCCCCACCCTCCTGCCTTGCTAGAGCTGGGACTCTGCTGTGCTGGAAGATTTTGAAGACAATTTAGAGCAGACACCAAGGCCTGGGTATTGTGTGGAATTTATTGCAATCTAGGAAGCTGCTGAGTTTGTAGTCTGAGAGGAATAGAAGACAGACCTGCTTTCTAAGGATGCAATGGACAGTGGAAACACTAGATTACAAACTATTGTACTTCTATTCTGTTTCATCTTGACTTTTTTTTCTGTTTAAGGAAAAATAAAGTCCAGTTTCTGTTATAATAAAGCTTGGCTTTTGAGCTCAAATGTGTTGTGATCTTGTTGAGGTCCTCACAAAAAGAAAAAAAAATGTTGAGGCAGTGGCCCTCTCAGAACCCTGGATGACTCGGAGTCACACCACAGCTGAACAGGGCAATCTGTGATATGATTTGATGGCAGAGTTAATCTGAATCATGTCTAGTTTTTGGAATGCGTTTGCATCTGATCCCCAGGGAGTGTTGTTGGCTTATCTTTTTGTTAAAGATTCTGTGACATCTTCTGTCTGCACAGGTCAACAGTATGGGTCGGCTGGATGGGAAGATCATACTGCTGTCTGCAGCAGCACAGGGGATTGGACGAGCAGCTGCTGTAGTAAGTTGGAAAATGTTTGTTTTCCTGTACCTAAACTAAGTCTCTAATGCTAGCTTGTCCAATGATACCTGTGCCGAACAAGTTCTTGGATTAATAAACCGTAGATGAAGCCAGAACTACCCATTGAAAAATTCAGGGAATAATATAGTCACTATACTGTATCATGCATGCTTTGTGCTGTTTGAATTTCTGAAAGTCTTCAGCTCTGAGGGGTGACGTTAGGCAAGGACAAGGGCAAGATTTGAGAACAACTGCAACTGCTTTTCTAACAATATATGGTTGTCCTGTCTGTACCTTTCATTGTTCTGGGAGAAGATAAGGAGGATAGAGGTAATATTTCCTGTTGTAAGGCTGGATACTGCAAAGATCCCCTACAGTAGAGCCGAGACGTTTTATCTACGCTAATAGTTAATGTAACCAAGTCTATGTGATACTAACAGCACAGTTACAACGTTGTTCACAATGAGCAACTGTGAGAAATCATTTACAAATTTTATTTAATTACTTTTAAACAGAATTCAACACATGTGTTAACTTTCTGGATAACTTTTAATTCCTTTTTGACCTGTTCTTCCCCTGCTACTTCCTTCTTCCATAGCAGACAGAGAAACTAGTAGAGCTATCTCAGTATCACTGTAACATAACCAACAAGCCAGGAAAAGCTCCTGTAAGTAGGATTTTTGCCAGACTAGTTAGTTTCTTATGCATACAGTTCAGAATGCAGAAAACTGCTGATCTTGGCACTTAGTTTAAAACATTCAGTCAAAGGAGTAGGTAATTTTCCTGATGATTTCACTTTTTTAATGCCCAACAAGCCATGGAAGGCAGGCATGTTTAATGCCACTATCCCCTTAAGCTACACTTGAGACGCTTATTTTGAAGATTAAGGGCTACAGTCTGAGATGTCAGAATAGTTTTGATATGGAAGTTACTTTGTTAGCATAGCTGTTGATTTATCAATAATCACAATGCAGAGAAAGCAGGTTTTGAGTGGAGCATCAAGAATGAAGGGGTATCTCTGGTGTAGTATCAAAGTCGTGCTTCTTTTAATATTGCTCTATTCCAGTGTTTTGGATGCAGAGGACTTTCATTCCTTTTTTTATGACTCGTGGCTTTACCTGTCAAATCCCATAACTTAATTTAAATCCAACAATACAGACAATTCTAGCCCTACATGTTTGTAATGTGCTTGCTAGTGCATGTGCAGCTAATAAGGGCAATAATAATACCAGTTGTCTTAGTGTGGTTACTGTTCTCATACATTCCTTACTTTAAGGAAAAGATCTTAAATCTGTCTTATCTCATCTATAGTTACTTAGTCATCCCCAGGATGTGCGGTAATTGATGGCCATTACTTCCTGACACACCCAGAATGAAAAGTGAGGGATCAGCTGCCTTCAACCAACTTTTATTTCAAGCCAAAAAGGAAATGAGAAGACAACAGATTTTTATTTCTGGTAAGATCTGGAATATCTAAATATAAACTGCTTTTCTTACTTGTATTCTTCAGGCTTTTGCTAAAGAAGGAGCCAAAGTCATTGCTACAGACATCAATGAGTCTAAGCTGCAAGAACTGCAGAAATACCCAGGTAAATGACTTACAGTAGGCATTAGTTCAACTCCTTCACGTTTTGTTGTAGACTAGCTGAAATATAATTTGAGGATAGGGCAAACTTCAAAAGGCCAGAAAAAAAATGGAAAATATGCAGACAAATTCTTTAGATGTTGGTATTGCTTTCTGTGGTGTAGAATGGTAGAGATTTAGCATGTAAAATCCTCCACCATCGGCATATCAGACAGAATGTTATTCCAGGCATGTGGAATAACTTTGAGTTTCTTGTGTCACAGAAGCAGCTGATTTCCGCTTCCCAGAATGGCATCCATTTCAGTTACCTTTTGAGATCACTCACCTAATTATCAAACATATCACTCGAAAAGGCATGGAATGCTTTTCTCTGATCACAAGAACTAATATCCAGCTATACAAAAAGTAGATTTAGTGTCTTGCATTTCCGTGGTCCATACTTACTAACAAATGCATTAAAAGGATAGCTGTCTAGTACATTTCATATGTCTTCAGAAACTAATTCCACAGACACTAGATAAGCCTATTCTATTTGTACAAATGCTCAGGCCTGAAGGTTGCTTTCCTACTGACATCACAGGGAACATAATTCAAGGAGCAGGTTTTGCATAGCTGTGTTTCTTAATCATGAGTGACACAAGTGTGAGACGTATTAAAACTTTATTTTTTCAGTCTTGAAATAAAAAATAAGACTTGAATATCTTTCATAACTGAAAATGCTTCCAACTTAATTTGATGGAAGGAAGTGGATTTAATGAATTCCTGTTACAGGTTGACAGTTAAATATGCAAAACCACTTTTTTTTCTGGCACAGCTTTTAGAGTGAACATCGGTCTCTACTGACTGGAGTTCACCACGAGCAATCCCTTTGTAATTCTTTAGGAACTTTAGGACTTTCCAGGTTCATTCTGAGGGTGTTTAGAAAAGTGTTGTGTTTTGAACTGTGCATTTTTTCCCCTTTGCTAGTGTGTTGACAAGGAAAGAGGTAATTTTCCATATACTCAGAGCCATTTCCATCCTTTTGACATATGATTAGTTAAGCTATAATTTGTCAAGGCTTGGCACATTGTGGTCTTTGAATTTTATCCAGGAGAGGTAATTCTAGTGCTGATGTTAATCACCAGCCTGTAGTCTAATCACATTGTTATACATAAATCTCTTCAAAAGTGTCTGTATCATTTGACTAAGGCATATAAAGCCTGTTCATGGACTTGTCAGTTTGGCTTCAAAAGAAACAGGTTTTTATCCATTTCAAATCAAATTCTCCCATAATTTAGATATCACGCAGATGCTTTACAGACGACTTTACAGTATTGCATAGAATCATGTATATTGGATGAGACCTCTGGCGGCCATTTAGTCCTGCCTACTGCTCAAAGTGGCTGTGGCTGCAGCAGGTTGCTCAGGGCTGCATTGAGTCAAGTTCTGAACATCTCCGAGGATGAAATTTCCTCAGCAACCTCTGTAGACCCCTGTTCCAGTGCAACTACCCTCATGGTTTTAAAATAATAATGATATTTAAAAAAAAAACAAAAAACAAAAAACAAAAAAAGCCCAAACAACAGGAAAACCTGAACAAAAACCAAACACATCTTATATTCAGTCAGACTTTCCCATGTTCCAACTTCTTTCTGTTGCCTTTCATCCTTTCACTGTGGGCCTCTGAGAAGTCTGGCTCCATCTTCTCTACAGTCTCTCAATACGTAGTTGTAGATGTTTATTAGACTGTGTCACTAGTTGCACATGACTGAATTGAGGGGAGAGTTTTGGGGCACCAAGTGTTTTCTGCGCTAGATGTCCCTTCATCCTAGATGCAGGATATGCCATGACCAGGCTGTGGCAAAAGGGTGATCAGCAGCAAGTCTTAGTGTCCTGGGACCCTAATTGTACCCACTGAGGAAACTACTGGAGTACACCCTGACTGCTTCTTTTCCACTCATCCAGGTTTCCTTTGGATGAAAAATTCATGTATTTGAGAAGGGCACAGCTCAGTCTTTACACGCAGTATAGAGTGAAGGTGTAGGCAAAGTGTATCATGAAGTACGCCTATTCCATAGTAAGGATTCAGGCTTGACATTGGTGAGAGAAGCCAGTTGTGTTAGATTACTGGAAGCTACTTAAGTAAAATGAGATAAAACAACATGTAGATTATATCGTATTATATTACAGCTCATCTGGAAGAGCACCTCTTACTTTGCTCTTTTTGCTTCTGGCCAAGTGATGGCACGGCTGTGGTTGGCCCTAAACCAGTTCTATGAGAGTTCTGTTAGAGGGGCTGATTCTATTGAAAAGTGTTTGGAAGAGTTAAGTCTGACCCTGTTTTGCAGTAATTGTTTCTCAGTCTTTCAGAGATAACTTCTCTGAACAAAACAGAAGGGTTAGGTTTTTGTTGTGGGGTTTTTTTGTTTGTTTTTTGGGTTTTTTTTCATAGAATCGTAGAATGGTTTAGGTTGGATGGGACCTTAAACACCATCTAGTTCCAACCCCCCCTGCCATGGGCAAGGACACCTGCCACTAGACCTGGTTGCTCAAAGCCCCATCCAGCCTGGCCTTGAACACTTCCAGGGATGGGGCATCCACAGCTTCCCTGGGCAACCTGGTCCAGTGCCTCACTACCCTCATAGTGAAAAATTTCTTCCTGAGATCTAATCTAAATCTACCCTCTTCCAGTTTGAAGACATTACCCCTCATCCTATCACCACATGCCCTTGTAAAAAGTCCCTCTCCAGATTTCTTGTAGGCTCCTTTCTCTTGTAGGCTGAAGAACCCCAACTCTCTCAGCCTGTCCTCATAGCAGAGATGCTCCAGCCTTCTGCTCATCTTTGTGGCCCTCCTCTGGACCTGCTCCAACAGGTCCATGCCCTTCTTATGTTGGGAGCTCTAGAGCTGGATGCAGTACTACAGGTAGGGTTTCACCAGAGTGGAGTAGAGGGGCAGAATCACCTCCCTCAACCTGCTGGCCACTCTTCTTTTGATGCAGCCCAGGATATGGTTGGCCTTCTGGGCTGCGAGCGCATGTTGCCAGCTGATGTTGAGCTTCTCATTTACCAACATCCCCAAGTCCCTCTCCTCAGGGCTGCTGTTGATCCATTCCCTGCCTAGCCTGTATTTGTGCATGGAATTGCCCTGACCCACGTGCAGGAGCTTGCATTTGGCCTTGTTGAACTGAATGAGGTTGGCAGAGGCCCACCAGTAAGCCTGTCAAGTTCCTGCTGGATGGCATCCCTTCCCTCCAGTGTGTTGACTGCGTCACGCAGCTTGGTGTCGTTTGCAAACTTGCTGAGGGTGCACTCATTCCCAACATCCATGTTGCTAACAAAGATGTTAAATAATACCGGTCCTAATATTGACCCCTGAGGACCACCACTCATCACTGGTCGCCACTTGGACATCGAGCTGTTGACCACAACAATTTGAGTGCGACCGTCCAGCTGGTTTCTTATCCACCGAGTGGTCGATTGGTCAAATGCATGTCTCTCCAATTTAGAGACCGGGATATCATGCAGGACAGTGTCATCAGTGGCTTTCTTGAAGGTACGTCACAGGCATAGCTGGTGCTATAAGCACTGACAGTGACAGCTGTCAGAGGCTGAAATACAAAGAAGATTATAGTGAAAAGCAACACATTTCCAGACATCTTTTGTTTGATTAAAAACAAATAATTGCAAAAACATAATCATCACATTTATTATAAACAAATAATTAGAAAAACATAAGCATCATAATTTTGAACTAGCCTTTGTGATAGAAGCCATCAATTTGTTACACTTCCTCTTCATTTCTATTATCATGGCTATGACATCATTCCAGGTTATGTAAGTTTTTGGCTTATACAAAATTTCTCATTAATTAAATGGTATAAAGCTGATTCATTTTATCCTCAACTACACATGGACAGATGGCATGTAATAAGATTGTGAGTATATGTGACACAGGTAACTAGTTTCAAGTAATTATTATTCTATAATAGTGGGCATGAAAGCTTGTTATGGTTATACAGGCTCTGTAATTCTTCAGTTTGAGAGCACTGTGGAATTCAAATGTATTGGAAATGCTTTTATGGTAAATGACATTTGCTCATCTGCTTGTGTGATGCTGTATGACAATCAAATCAGTTGATCTCTTTTTAATTCCCTTCTGAAATTTTAAATAGCATGCCATGCTGTCTATTGCTGTCCTGATTTAACTATTGCACTAATTTAATCATTAAGTGCAGCTCTCGCTCAGTGAGTCTCCATGTCATGGTGAACCACTGAGAAGGGACTGTTCCTGGCAAGCCACTGACTTGAATCATAGATGCAGTCCTCAGCACTTCAGAAAAATAAACTGCTGATCCTTAGCCAAATACACTGAAATGAATACCATGTCTTTCTAGGCATTCAAATACGGGTTCTGGATGTCACAAAAAAGGAGCAGATAGAAAATTTGGCCAAGGAGATTGAAAGGATTGATGTCCTCTGCAACATTGCAGGGTAACCAGCTTCTATCCTATATCTTTTTCCTGTTTTTTCCCTGTCCTCCAGAAGTAGTTTCATTTACTTAAATGCGTTTTGTTTCTTTTGTTTTAATTCATTTTATATCTTCAATATAAATTTTCATGTGTTTCCATCAACAATGAACTTCTTGTGCGTAGCTGTGTTACCCAGGCCAAGATAGAATGGCTCTGGACGTTGTTTTCCCTACTCTGCGGGTGCCCTATAATGATGGCTTTGGCCCTCCTGGCGCAACAGTGAGTGAAGTTAACTGGCTGCCACTGCTCTGTCTTTTTTTAGTTTCTCTGTTACCAAACATTTCTTTGCACATATCAGATCTGTCTTGTCTCCCTAATCCTCATCAGAAGAAATACATTGTTGCTCGCTTTCTTCAAAAGCACTCTTGTCCCTCTTTTTCAAGGTTGGAAGTGTTAGCTACAAAATAACAATGGAAAAATATGCATAAAAAGTCATAGAAATGTAAATCACAGAGTAATTCACTTCATGCACTTACTCTAGGTTTGTTCATCATGGAACCATTCTGGAGTGTGAAGACCAAGACTGGAACTTCACTATGAACCTCAATGTTCGCAGCATGTATTTAATGATCAAGACATTCCTTCCTAAGGCAAGGCTTGATTGCTCATGATTTTTAGTCTCTGCTGTGTTTTGTTTAAAGTGTGAGAGCTTTAAGTTGTTGCCACTGTGACAGCACGGGGTTTGAGACAAAAAGCCAAGTATGCTGCCTTGTATAGGGGAGGCCCTTAGATTATAGTGATCCTACTCTAAAACGTTCTCTATGTTGTGTAATCCTTCAAGTAGACTGTCTAAAGGATGTGGTAGAGAAGATGAATTCAGGGCTTTTGCCCTATATAGTTTGTAACTAAAATTCTTCAAATGCAGAGCAGTAAGGGAGCCATTGCAATACAGTGCTACCATATTATACTATAGCACAGAGCAGTACAATACCCCTGCTACAAAATATTTATAGAATATGTTTATTAATATGAATTTTATGCAGACCTGGAAACTAGCTTGTGAAGCAATTCAGTGCCACTGATGCCAACATGCTAGTTAAATCAGAACAACAATCCAGTTAGTGTAGCAGCTTAAGGACACTTGCGTTTGACATAGTAACTAGCTTCGGAACTATAAAAATTTGCAGACTGCATAAGGTGTTTGTATTCCTGTAAATGCGAAGGCCAGAAGTGGAAGCTGTGACCATGACTGGATGATGACTACTCTTTTCAGTGTTCTCCCAGTCCTTTTTGTTTGGGTTTTTTCTTAACTGATCTTAATTTTCAAAGGTTCTTTATAACAACTTCAGGCATCTCAGGTTTTGAGATGCCTAAAAAGATTATAACTTAAAGAAATTTAGCTATAGTTCAAAGATGCCAGAGATTTGTGTTTTAGTCTTTTCCAAAGCAATGAAGAAGTGCATTAGTGCATCAACAGATGCCATGAACAGATGTCTATGGTAGAGTAACTTACTGTGGTGACAAGAAGAAAATGATTCAGAGGTGGCTATCTAGGAAAAAAATCCATTCCTGTCTTAGTCTTCACCGCTGAGATGACTTAAGAGAACCTAGTGAGAATTTCAGATGCTGCTTTACTACTTCAGTCAATAGATCAAAAAGAGATGAGCACCTATTCATGCCAACTAAGCTTTGTTATCCTGCCTATCAACTGCATGTAGGGCTGTTCTTTGGGTTGTTATGGGCTATTTTGCTGGACCTGTGGATGACAAAATAGTTTGCATTTGAATGACATAAGTATTCTTTTGCAGATGCTTAAACAGAAATCTGGAAATATTATAAATATGTCTTCTGTGGCATCCAGCATTAAAGGTCAGTAGCTTGCTAGAGAGTTCCTTATATAAATCTTTAAAATGATGGGGATGCAAAATAAATATTGCACAACATTGAATCTAGAGGACACTGCCAGTCCTGTGGAGACATGCAATTAAAAAAAGAAGTGAACACATCAACTTGTACATACACACAAGGACACAGATGGGAAATTGCAGAAACACTAAGATCCTTGCCTTCGAGCTTTTGAATCTGTTCTGAATGTTTTTTAGCATCCTTTTTATCAGTTTGTATTAACTAAAAAGGAATTACTTCCAGTGATATCTTACTACACGTGTTCTTCAGAGAAACAATGAAGAAATGACAGTTACGGAAGCGCTATAGCTATGCTTCCCGAGGAAACCTGATAGTGACTAACAGATGGATCTCTGCTGTTCCTAAATCTTTGTTTGATTTGTTAACTTTTCTAGACTACTCCCCAAACTTATATTATTGAAGGATCGTATGCTTTGCTCTGGTGTATACCTGAGTATGAATGCTGACTGCCAGAATTCTAGAATCATAGAACTGTCTAAGTTGGAAGGGACCTTTAAGATCATTGAGTGAAACCATCAACCCAACACTGCCAAAACCACCACTAAACCATGTCCCTCAGCAACCATATCTACCCGTCTTTTAAATATCTCCAGGGACAGCAATTCCACCGCGTCTCTGGGCAGCCTGTTTCAATATCTGATAACCCTTTTTGTGAAGAAATTTTTCCTCATATCCAATCTAAACCTCCCCTGGTGTAACTTGATGCCATTTCCTCTTGTCCTATTGCTTGTTACTTGGGGGAAGAGACTGACCCTCACCTCTCTACAACCTCCTTTCAGGTAGTTGTAGAGAGCATAAGGTCTCCCGTCAGCCTCCTTTTCTCTGGGCTAAACAACCCCTGTTCCCTCAGCCACTCCTCATAAGACTTGTTCTCTAGACTCCTCACAAGACTTGTTCTCTAGACTCCTCACCACCTTCATTGCCCTTCTGTGGACTTGCTCCACAATCTCAATGTCTGTCTCGTAATGAGGGGCCCAAAACTGGCCACAGTATTCAAGGTGGGGCCTCCCCAGTGCTGAGTACAAGGGAACAATCACTTCCCTCGTCCTGCTCACCACACTATTCCTGATACAAGCCATTCTAGGTAGCCCAGCATTATGGAGAGGCTACAGGTGCTACAGGAAATGCTGGAGTCCAGAAGCAGGTGCATATTGAACAAATGTGTGTGTCTCTTTTTGTTTCTTTGTTTTGTTTTAATTATGCTTCTATGCTCCTTTCACACTGACCTTCTGTTAGGAGTTGTGAACAGATGTGTATATAGTACTTCAAAGGCAGCGGTTATTGGTCTAACAAAGTCTGTGGCTGCTGATTTCATTGAACAAGGCATCAGATGCAACTGCGTATGTCCTGGTAAGTATTCTTAAGTTATTCTCTAAACTACGAGCAGATGCTAGAAGGCCTGATTTAGTTTGATGTTATTAACAAAGAATAGACTTGCAAGTGGCAACTAAAGTTACCAGCAATCAGAAAGAACAGGACATGCTTGAAACACTGCTGAGAATTAAAATAGAAAAGCTGTTACTTTTATAGTAAAGCTGTATGTTTAGTCTGTTAACCCAGCCTATGCATGTTATATATACAATATTTTCAAAGACATAGTCTAGAAGTTAGAAGCAGGCAAGGACTAGCTAACAAGCTAGCCATTGTTTAACCATCTGAAAAGTACTGAATCTAACTCTCAAAAGTCTTGCATTTTATTGAAATTTAGAGTCCTATGCTATGTTGATAGTTTCGCATTCTTTATCCTGAATCATATTATGAAGTTAGACATAACTGTTAAGACATACAAATAGAACAAACGAACTGCATTTTTTTGTCATGACTGTTGATGCAGTTGCTTTTTAACCTTGAATTTAAAATTTTACTTAGGAACTGTTGACACACCATCTTTACAGGAAAGAATCCAAGCCCAGCCTAACCCAGAACAGGTGAGAAAATCGTTTATTAGTTTGATCACATACATATATATAACTCCCTTTGAAAAAATAAAACCCCAGCATTTCTGCCCAGATTCCAGATTGTCCCCTATTTCAGAGTACCAATGACAACATAACAGTAGTGTCTCTTTTTGACAGTTTGGTCAGTTTGTACTCAAGACAGAAGTCTTAAAATGCCTCAGAAGGATACTATTGCTCAGTGAATACAGAGAGTCTGTCATCAATGGAAGTATTTGTAACCATTGTTTACAGTATCTAGTGCAAAAGCAGAAGATGTTTTCTACTTCGGCATGTGGCAGCCACAAACTAGTGCAAAACCATGACAGAAAGGGCATTCTGGCCTATGCATTTCAAAATTATTTGGGATCCTTAACCATACTGACTAGAAAACTGTGAACCTTCATTTGAAGGGTCTGGGGGGAATATCTACCACCAAAGGAAGAAGGACTTAATGTTGGCTTTATTTGGGAACGAGAGATTTAGGTCCAGTCTCCCGGTATTTTTTTGACCTGAAATTCATACCACTGTTCATCTTGCTATTTCTTTTTCTAGCATAAATTCCCTACCCAGTGTACTAAAGGAAGTTATGACTCATGACCTGTTTCCAGTCTTACTTTGTACATGTCAGACTAATGGGATTAAAGTAATTGTTTTGGGGTTTTTTTATCACCAAATGCTCTTGTATATCTAGGCATTGAAAGACTTCCTAGCCAGACAAAAGACTGGTAGAATGGCTACTGCTGAAGAAGTGGCCCATCTCTTTGTGTACTTGGCCTCTGATGAAGTAAGTATGGAACAACAGAATTTCCTGTAACAGAATGCTACTTTGCTGCAACACAATAGAGAGAATTTGTTTTAGGAGGATTTATATTGTCTTTGAGCTGGACTACTACAAAAATAAAAAAAAGGTGATTTTTTACGGAGTTCAACCTACGATACAAAAAGTACTCTGAATGTTGACAGTGATTGTTAAGGCATTATGTATTTGGTACCATAGCCTGGTGGTTTCATGTCATCTGAGCAAGTTGACCAACCCCACGTCATCCTGAATGATAGGAGAAATGGGCTTGTCTGCTTTTCCAAGTTTGCACCACAGCTGGATCACGTTTTAAGGATGCAGAACTAGTCATCATCACCTACCTTCACTATTCAAGAGCAAATATTTGCGTAGAACTGCTGCAGATTTTAGCTAAAATGGCTAATGCTCAGAATGAATCTACCCTTTCAGCAGAAGGAAGACAATAGACCCACTGAGGTTGTTATAGACCAAACTCTTAATGACCATTGCGAGTACCACCAACACTAATGAGCACACAGCAGTTATTTCAGATGCCATAAATTTACTATGAATCTAAATTTGGACTGGATTCCTCTGGACTTGTCCAGCAGTCCTACTGAGCATAACAGAATACTTTAATGGAATTAATTCAGTCTTAATGTTGCTATCTATCAGTAACTAGGTTCTCATTTTCATCTTAGTTTTAGCATTTCTGTAAAGCTACTGATTTCTTTTTCCAATCTGGTTATAGAGTTTTCAACCATGTGTAGACAGAATTCCAGTTTTCCAATATATTCCAGTATGCTTCAGTACTGGCATACAGAGAAGAATGTCAACAGCTCAGTTGTTTACCTCACTTTCTGGACCACCTAAATTTTCAGTTAGGGCCTCTTATAATTATTGGCTGACCTGGTCAGATTCTGCCCAGCTGAACAGAGCTGATAACATCATAGTGTGAGGTATTATTCCTGCAGGTGAGATGTCTGAAGTCTAGCTTAGGTGAATTTGTACATTCAGGATGCATTCTCATCTTAATGCCTCTAGTAAAACTTTTGCTACACTCCCCTGAGTTAGCTGAAAGGCTTCCACTTCTAAGTTTGTTTATATTCTATTTATTCAGATATTTTTGTAAAAGAAAGTGTTTGTATAAAAAGAAAGCAGTTTTTTGAATTTAAGAAAAAATGTTTCCTTGTACTTAATAATTTTAATTTTTCATGGCTATTACTTTTTATATAATTTCAGTCTGCCTACGTGACTGGTAATGAACTAATCATCGATGGAGGCTGGCGCTTGTGATTGACTCTATGTGCAAATGGAAATAATTTGTACTATGAAAGGCAAAAAGTGAGGATCATGGTTCTCACTTAAGACAGCTTGCAAAGATTTAGGTCACTCACCTGATGTCTTTCAAAACAAATTTGGTGCATTTTTACTACTATGTGATCTCTTTCTAGATTGATCTTTCTGATTCACTTTTCCTTAAATAAAAACATACTTCATGTGGCTTCATTTTAGAGTAACTCCAAAAACATGAAAGAAAAGCAATTTAACATTTAAGATTTCAGAGGGCAAAGAATATTATTTAAGGTACAAAATCTGAGTGAAAGGAATTAAATACTACCTTTATGCTCATCCTGCAAAGTATTTGGAAGTTAAACATTCACAATTTGATTTCCTACTAGCATTGACAGACTAGAGAAAATGGAGCAACTACTATTAAATCAGCCAAACGGATCCTGAACTAAGTGCAGTTTAAACAGAAGAAAGCAGAAATAATAGCAAATTTGAAGATTAGAACATCTGAATCATTTTGTTATCCACAATAGGTGTTTCTATATTAGAGAACATACCAGTTGCAAATTGTACTTGAAAGCACATTCTGCTCTGCAAATTACTTCAGGTTTTCTGCTCTCTACTATCATTAGCAAAATGTTTTAGAGCTGTAATAGCTGTAGAAAAACAGTCTGAATTGTTGAAAAGAATATGTCCCAAGCCTGACAACACTTGCACTGCCCACTTTGTGTCTGTACATACATAGCGTATGGGCACACGAGACTTCCTGCACATATAGCAGTCAGTGTACACGCACACTGGCTAGTGCAACTGCAATGTCCGTTTTCCAGATCCCAGGCAAGTTAGGCTGTTAGAATCTGGAAAAACAGTAGATCAGCACAAAAGGCAGCGCAAGAAATTACCATTAGAAGCCGTAGGACCGGCCACTTTCTGGATTTTGGGAAGTTTTTTGGTTTAAGCACAGAACGATTATAAACACTCTTCATGAAGCAGAAAGGGTGGAGAGGAACCTGCTCTAATGGTTGTTAAGACTAAAGCTTTTAGCATGTAGAGAGCATAGAGAGTCGCATGCACTTGTACAATCAGTTGGAAAAGGAGTATATTAACTGGTCCAAAAGAGGTCCTAGTGGGAGAAACAGAGGCCAGAACTGTTTCATTAATGGTATAGATCACTCCTAAAATAGTCTTGGAAGTATCATTACTATGGGGTTTTTTTGTTTTTTTGGTTTTTTTACCCTTCCACATACAGAAAGTATTATGCAAGGACATCACTCTGCTAGGCATGGATGGGGGTGTATGTGGGAAAAGTATTCTTAAATGCACAGGTGAATCTTCATGAATAAGTTTGACTTCTGGCACACAAGCAAAAGGAGTGGGTTTTACCACTCTATATAGAGCCAATATATTCCTCTTTAAAAGAATGTACTAATATTGGACAAATATTGTCAAATCTGTATGCTAGGTGTTAGTTTTTGTTGTGATATAGCACATGGTAGCTCTGATTTATGAAACGGAAACCTGTTGTTGTAAAGTCTCATACTCTGGGAAAAAAAGACATAGCTGCTGATCCAGAGATCTAAAGCAATAAATAACCTGAAGTCCAAAACTATTTCTTTTGCTAACATACTGCTAAATTTGACATGAATGACATGGGCTGACTGCCTATAAATATGGTAACCTTAAAAAATTGCACACAGCTCCATTTATCTAGTTTGTGAATGAAGCTGTATGCAATTTCATATATATTAAATATATATGTGGGGGAGAAATTAAAGAATACTGCTACTGAGTGTGATTGATCAGTAATCAGAAAGCACAGGGAAAACTGGTACACTATTTTGTTCATGTTTCTGTAACAATAACTGCCATGTTTTTAAAATTATTGCTTAGGCTTTTCAATATTAGCTGAAGCAGTAATATTAATTACTTGATTTCAAAGGTAATGGAACATGGCTAGTTAAGATCAGGCTTCTTATTTGTAAAAGTTACATTTACTTACAGTTTTAAAATGAGAAAGTATTGTGGATGTTGGCTTCCTCAGACTCGCTATGAGTTTAACTTTTACCTTTAATCATGGATAGAACATTCTGATCTTGTGTAGTTTGTTTTGGGGGTTTTGAGTATCTAGTATTTCGATAAAGTGACCCTGGCAGCCAAGCAGGATCAAGTTGAGGCAGAAATCCGAAGTTATCCAGAACAGCTCCACCCATGTTGACTGATGTAGAGTCAAATGTTAAAAGTTCAGGCTGGCAGGATACTGTTTCAATGCTTTCAGAGTTTAATATGACGGCCAAAATCTTTCCTCTGTAGTAGGTGTAGAAGGCTTACCTTGAAAAGAGAATCTCCCTGCCGCAGTAACATGGGAAACTTGCACTGTGTATTCTGACAATAATACTTGAGAATCGGAGAGAAAAATCATTATACATATTGCATATTGAACTATATTAGTTAGCACTTCTAAGTTCACTGGTGACTGTAATATACAGATGCTACTCAAATGGGTTTTTGTCAAAACACTCCTGCAAGAAAAGGAGATACCGTCTGCTTTTTACCTTGCATTAAAAGCACAAAGATACGGATTTTGCAGTGGCAGTCTGAGAAGCTGGTAGACAGGAGATTTTCTCTTGCCTTACTAGTTTTTTATGGATGTGTTAACAGCTACAACTCTGAAATGTGTTCTAATGTCATGGGGGTTTTCCAGCAGACGTGCTGGAATTATTAAAGGAGAATGCTTCTTAATGCTCTTGTGACCTCTTAATTCCCTGGTCTGTTTTTAATGGAACTGGGTAATTCTCTTTCTCTTCCTTCCACCCCAGTGATAACATAAGGAGGAGTTATTTGACTTTTCAGATTCTAGGTCAAACTTTTCTCTTGTGTGGGTGAGGGGAAGAAATTTCCCTGATTTGGAGTCCTGGAAAATTTAATCTGATCAAAAAACAGTGCTTTTTTTTCTCTCAGAGTCGTAGTCAGCTTAATTCTGTGTAATGGTACTAGGAGCAAAGTAGCAACATGTTGCATTTGAATCTGTTTTCACATGTACCCAGTGTAGCTTGCAAAATGAGGTTGCGGGAGAAGGTTTGTCTCATTCCCTCATGTGCGCTTACAGATGAGATGGACACACTTGTTTCTTCTTTTAGAAGTAGAAAAGTCTTGTGGGGAGCACCACAAATATGCAATTTATTATTATGATGATGATGATGCCTGCTCCAATGCAATTCTTCTGCATGCATCCAGAGCAGAATCGCCTAGAGACCTTCATCCTTTCTTTGCACCTGACCTCCAAGCGCAGTGCTGCAGCCCGGCTGAGGGGACTGGGCGGCGCTTCCCCCTGTCCCTTCCCACAGCCACGGGAAAGGCAGGGTACCACGCAGCCTTTTCAGGTGTGCAGGTTGCAATGGAATGACAGGGGAAGCGGAGGGCTGGCTACGCGAGACGCACAAATCTACTCGTCCTCCTGGAGGCTGCGGGCTCAGGGCCGGCCCCTTGCTCAAACCCATCTGACCCCTGTTCGACAGCTCGGCTGCGGCCGCCCCGCCATCGCCATCGCCCTGCCGCCTGCCCGGCGGTGCCAAGAGACGGGAAGGCAGCTGGGAAGCCCCTTCGGTCTTCCCAAGCTCCACACTGAGGTTTTTGCTGCTGGTCTAGCGAAGCTGTGGCTTCGGAGGAGGGACCGTGGCAGTAGCTGCGAACCGCAGGGGAGGAGGAGCCAGAGCTGGCACGGAGCCGCCGCCGCCGCTGCTGCCGCTGGCGGGGAGTGGATTATCGGCTCCACGAGGGAGTAGCCGTGCCAGAAGGGCCGCACAGGGAGCGAGCGGTTCCTTCTCTCCCATCCCTGCCGTTCCCCAGGTAAGTTTTCTGCCCCTCCGTCTCGTCGTACCTCTGTGCCCGGCGGCGGGAGAGGCAGCGCGGGGACTGTTCGCCGGCTTTGCAGGCGGGAGGCCGCTGGGGGAGGCGGGGACGGAGGTTGCATCGGGGTTTACTTACGTCTTTTTGTGGGTGATGATGCGTAGTTTGGGTTGTCTTCCCCCCCCCCCCCCCCCCCCCC
>VFFE01009170.1:1580470-1625264 GCA_008921705.1 Burhinus oedicnemus | reverse complement strand
CTAAAACTTTTTTTTTTTTTTTTTTTTTTTTTGATGCTTGACTTGGTAAACTTAATACTGTTCTTCTGTTAGTTTCTGTCTCTTGTTCCTACATACAGCATAACCAGGCATGCAAAAAACATTAAATTGCAAATTGAGCTGTGAGGATTTTTTCACCTGATCTATGGGGAAAGAAACAACATCACTGAGAAGTCTTCTATCTGGAAAATAATATTATTTGTTTCTCTCTAACTTTTCTGTCTTTATTGCTTTCCTTAGGTTTGTAACAATGGTAAAGGAGGATATTGTAAATGACAATGAAAATCCCGAGCCATCAGTATGTGTCAGAAATGGCATGATTCCCATGCGTGAGCAAAGCAAGGTAATTAATTAGGATCTCAAAGTACAATTTTAGTCAGAGGGAACCCTGCTTTTCCTTCCCTTTATCTTCCTACATCTGTCAAAATCCCTGTATCTGAAGAGAATACAAAGAGACATCTCCTCAGTGGGAATTTCTTACAATTAACAAATGTTCAGTTTTTAAAAGTCTGTGGTATGTTGGATAGCTGGAAATCAGTCATTGCGATTTCAGCTTGAAGTGGAAAATGCATCAGTGTGTATTTTATGATCAGCTATGGAAGAGAATTATGTGGACTTAAGATTGCTGGTTTGCTTTCAAATTGTGCCTATCGGTCCACTTGCTGAAAGTTGTTCATGCATGTCTTCCTTTTCTTATCTAATAAAAATAAAAAAACCCAAACCATTGTTTTAAACTTCTATATGTGTATTTCCAATGTTCTTGGAAATGCCTATGGCTTTAAAAAAGATTTGCAGTAAATGTAAGAATAAAATTCATAACATAAAAGGCACTTTAGAGTAAACACATAGTGTTAACTGTAAAGATACTGTGTGGTGTGTCTTTATACGCACAGGTATCTGGTGATCACAGAATCACAGGGCAGAGAAACAAGTAACTCCATGCTGAAAGCTCACAAGATTTGTGTTCCAGCTGTGACTCTGAGTAAGGGAGATATATATATATACCTAGAGAGAGAGAGAGAGATGAGACGGGAAAATAATAGGAAATGTGGAACTGTTACTGGAGGAGGGCCAAACCACAGTATAGGCAAGAATTCCATGTCCGTGCTATGACAATGAGCTGACATGAAGGTGAATAATCATAAGGGAAGGTAGATGATTAACCTGTCAGAAATAAGGACCCTAAAATGAAGCGAGACACATATCCAAAAATGGTCAAAAAGTGCTTTGGTTATGAATATGGATAAGTAGATGAATCAGTATAAGAGAACAGCTTCAAGGAACTAATCTTCAAGGAAATAACTCCCAGGGTAGTATTTCTCCATCTCTACCTTGACTTACCAGCTTGAGCCTTCCAGCAATGGATCATGTGAGTAATGCTTGCGCTGGCCAGCTGTTCTGTTTCTTTCATCCTTGTCTAATCACAAGTAGGTTTTGTTATTTGGTTCAAGGCTTTGCAAGAGAAGTTATTTGGGAGTTATTTTAAAGGCACTGTCTCACTGGAATAATGCTAATAGTTAACTGTATTGTGTAACCCAGTCTGGAAGCAGAACCCTGTCAAATTGTAGAAAATATTGATAAACATTTAAGTCTTATACAAGATAAGCTGAACCTGCCCTGTCAGTATTGTTTCTTCATCAAATATGCTGATACCGTTGCCGAACAGATACTATTCGTATTGGGACAGGAGTCCTGTCAGTTGCAGATAAAAAGGCAAATGTCCCACCGTCTCTCATATGCAGCTCGCTGTGCCATGCAAAAACAAACACATAACCCAAACTCCCAAATATACAACAAAGCTGGATCATTCCTACAGCGATTATGTAGTTAATGTAGTCATCTGTAGACAGTGTGGATCTAGTGCATCACAGCTCATTTCAGGTCTTATACGCTACTTCAAATGTGTAGAGTGCGACTTCTGAGAGTCTCATTGCTTGCATTCAGGAGGGACCAACAGCAGATGCCAAAGGTACTGATGGGAACACACAAACAGAAGAAACTGCTCTCTTGAATCATTGTGCTCAGCAACCTCCGGAACCGATAGCAGGGTCTTCAACACCTGCAAGAACATGGAGGCAAATATTTACTTGTCCTCCTCAGGGTTTACTGGCCCAAACAGTGACAAATGGTACGTAAGAAAGACAGAGTTTAATTAAACTGAGAAATGGCAAATGAAGTACTCGTTTCTCTGGATGTGATGATATCTGTCCATTGTCCTTGAAAATAATGAAGGGGAGCAGCTATATTTTACACATCACACTTCGGTTTCAACAATTTAGCAGGAAAAAAGTGAAGTGAAACAAAGATTTGAATGTATAGTTTTTGTTCCTCCATCTTCTCTTCTGTGTTTAACATGGTAGGTATGTTTTTGCATTGCAAATTGTTTTCATCAGAAGAAAGACCTCCTAATTCTCATCTTGATAGTTTGTTTTGGTGTGAGAGCATTAAGATTATTATAAACACCGTTGCATTTTTGGCACACTGAATGGCTTTTTGTTGAATTAAGGCAACAAATATGAGACTTTGCAGTGATACCTTCTTTTGTTTCTTAATACCCAAGCCTTACAAAGCCAAGAATCCTAACTACAAGGCAAACTGACCCATTCTGTTTAAGATTTGCCATGCACTGAAGGCTCACAGAAGAGAATGCCCGGCTAACCAGTTATTTCAGACTTTTCCTAACAAAAGACACTTCCTGTGGCTTTGCTTCCACAGCCTCTGTTCTCTCTCACTTGGGATTCTTAGGCTTTTATGTTTGGAAATCTACTGGTCTTCCCTTTGCCACTGTCACCCTCAAATAAGATTAAGAAACATCGAATCTGAAAATGCAATACATTTTCTTATGATTATGAGAAGGGATGGATTTATTCAAAACATTTTTTCCTCTTCTTCAGTCTTCTGCTTTTATATCTATGCATGCCTGTTCCTGTTGGATAACCGTAGATTTGGGAACCTGAAAAGAGCATAGTAGTCCCACATATTTTAAAATATTTTCATATGTTTTATAATATTTTAACTTAATGTTCTCATAATATTTTTCAGGAATTTCTTTTTCCTGTGTATTATCCCTCTTTGATTCCTATATGAAAAGAAATATCTGTACTACTTCAGGCTATCCAGACACATGACCTTCTTCAGATTTTTTTTCCCCAGAGATAGCAATGTATTGCACAAGCACATCCAGCTAAAAAACGATGCTTAAATTCTTTTAAAAATTAGACTGGAGCTGCAGTCCTTATCTCGAAGATATACCAGGCTGTACAGCACCAAGTTCTTATTGCAGTTCTGGACTAGCTGAAGGAAGATAAGCAAATGCAAGATAAGTTAATGAAAGTCTTTATGTTTGGGACCTATTACATGCTTTCCAGAGTGGCCCAAGGCTCACTCAATACTTTTTGGTCCCTAATGATGTTCCTGTTGCCATTTTTTTAAAGTATCTTAGCATCTATAAAATCAGAACATCAATTTAGGGAGCATCAAAGATTAAAGACATTGTTATGATTAAACTAATTTTTAAGGTAAGTGATTTTATTTCTGAAAGTCATGGTACCTTTTTCCTTAGTAGAAAAACAAATGTGATCTAAAAGCAAAGTTATCCCGGACAGATGATTAAATATGAATATTTCTTGTTTTGTTGCAGTTGCAATTGTGGTCTTGGTTTGGGCTGTGGTTTGGTCCATCACTGGGACCGAGTGTCTCCCAGGTGGAAACCTGTTTGGAATTCTGTTCCTTTATTTTTTTGCTGTCATTGGAGGCAAAATTTTTGGATTCATTAAAATAAGAACACTACCCCCTCTCCCTGCTCTTCTGGGTAAGATATCCTTCTTTCTTTTCTTCCTGCATATTTGTGTTGTTTAAACCATAAAGTAATATCTGTATTCTAGATATATTTGGATTGGGAGAAAACAAACAGCATCACGCTCAAAATCTCTAGCTTTTCCAAGTGACTTTTATCTGGTCCTCACCGAGAAGCTGCAAAATTCCCAAACTGGCTCAAGTGAAATTGCCTGTATGTTACTGAGGCTCTCCTCTTAATTCTTTGGGGGCCAGAGAACTGTATACCTACAGATTCAAAGGTTATTATCCTTCAGTCCCCTCTGTCAAAGTTACTTAAAATTTGGTTTTAATATCACTAAACAGGAGTCTTATTCTGGACCTTCTGTTACAGTAGAATAATTAATTCATAATGAAATTATTGCTGTGCTGTTTCACATATATCTTCCACAAAGAAAACGTTTTCCAAAGAAAACGCTACAGGAATTCCCTAATACTGGTAATCCAAAGCGATTTCTTTCTTCTCATTCCTTTATCTCAAGATAACTGAAACCTGAGAAAATAAATTCACCACAAGGAATAATTCTTCTAAAGAGAGTTCTTTTGAATCAATCATAATATTGTTTTTTATATCAACATCTTATTTTATTTTACATAAAAATGCAAAATAGAAACGGGAGATGAAAATTATTTTAGTTCTGACATCATCGGAACTTTTTCAGACTTCTTTCCTAGAGGAGGTTTTGGTTCGATCAGTACAATACTGTGAAGTGCTGTGATTTCAACGAAGCTGAAAAATGAAGCTCCAGGCTCTTCTCACCAGCTGTATACTGCCCCCTTACTATGCTTAGTGCATAAATGAATAAAGCTGTTGACAGATGGTAAAACTTCATGGCAGAGTGGGCTACAAATACCTTCCTGTAGTGCACAGATGTGATTTTGTAACCTGCATAGCTGGTGCTGTGCCTCACACAGTAGCAGAAGGGCTCTGTAGCTTCACATACAGCTCTGTCCAGGCAGCATGCGCCTTTCTGCACTGCTTATTTTCACCAGCGAGAAAAAATTCAAATGAGAGGGAGGGAAGTTTTGCATAGCGCATGCATGCCTGCAATAATATGAATACAGAACGTAACACAGAGGGAGTCTGCCCTTTCCAAGTAAACACAACCCCCCCTTAAAAAAAAAAAGTTTCTGACCTTTTGGATTCTGCTTTTTTTAATTCCGTCTGCATCTGTTATAAGTTGAGCATGAAACTGCTTTGTCAGACAGGTAATACTGAACAACAGAAACTTAAGCATGACAGCACATGTCTGTTGAGTTGGTTAGGTCAGAGTTCATTGTTCAGATCCCCAGTTTGAGAAAAGTTAGAGAAATCTATGAGTCAGAAGAAGAGATAGACAATGCCTTTGAATATTCTTTTCAATACTAAAAATACAAATCTTGTACTCTTACATGCTTTTAATCCACTTGTACGAGGTGCAGTTGGGTGTAATGTGGCTGGCTGAGCACTTATGCACCATATAGGGAGCCTCTGAGGAAAAAAGGAGTGAAATTGCTACTGAAACAGTCACATAGGATATTTTAGGTATATATTGCAGAGAAGATTCTGCAGCAGGCAACATAGAGCAGAACAGTGAAGATATCCTTTGAGGTGCAGTTTTTTGCTTTAAGTAGATTTCTAGATTGGGGTAGCTCTAGTGACTTGGACCTCAAGCAAACATTGCAAAGAGCATGTGATCATTATGCTAGCCTGATATAATTGTCATGAGGTACCACAGATTAATTATGCCACTATTTTTTTCCGGGAAGTGGTGGGAAGGATGATGACTGGAAGTTTAGCATGCTCTAGGACAAATCAAATCCACAGCCAATGCTCACACCAAGCTGGCACCAACCTAAGTCCAGTGTTTGTTTATTTTTGTCTTTTTTGGTTTCCTGTTTCTTAACATGACTAATATAAAATTATGCCACAAAAATGTGTCTTTGAATCATCAGAACCTACAATGAATTTCTTCAGATCTATATTTAAAGTCACCCTTTCCTGCACTTTTCTGTGTCTTTCCATAACTACAGTTCTGATAGCTTTGCAGGAAGTCTGTGATTAAACAGTTTTGCTAATATTTGCAAAAGGTTGGATCTTGCAAGTAGCTCAAATAGAGAATAAAAGCAAGTTCTTCATTTTTCCCCTCTTTTTTCCCCTCTTTGCATAAGAGTCATATTGCCAGAGCATTTTAAAATGTCAAAGTTAGTCCATGATTAGCTGATTTAGATTATATTTCCCAATTAACTCAGCATTATGGTTCCTGTGATACCTCCATTTCTTACATCTAAGATTTTTAACAGTTTCCAACTTCTGAGATAAATATGCATTACTAGATGATCTTCCTCTTTTCATGGTAAAACAAGCTAACAAGAAAAATATCTTTAAGGATGAAGAGGTGTCTTTTCTTATGGTAAGCATCACCTGCACCTGGTGAACAAAGCTGAATTCTGTTGACTCGCACTAAAGCTATGTGTCACCATCCTGCAGATTTATTCCTTGGTGACCTGGTGTGTTCTCAGGCCACTTTCATTGCTTTAAACATGTCTCTGTCTTTCCACACCTCAGTCCCCATCATTAAAACATGGCTAATAATTCAGAACATGAATTGTTTCTTTGGCTCTCACAAATACGGTGTCTATTTTTAAGAATGCTACGCAAGCTTTACTTGTGTAATAAAAACAAATCATTTGACAGGAGCTTATTTGCTTTCATTTAAGGGATGCTACTGGCTGGTTTCCTAATCCAAAATACCCCGTTCATTAGTGACATCGTCCAGATAAACCTACGCTGGTCTGCAGCACTGAGGAATGTTGCTCTTTCAATTATCTTGACTCGAGCAGGACTCGGCCTGGATCCAAAGGTATGGCATCAGCCATTTGTGTGAGGCAAAGTATGCAACAGCCCTCAAAAAAAATTGAATAATTGGTTCTGTTAAAAATATTGAACTGTTCAGTCTTAGCGGATGTGCAAATTAGAGCAGTACAGAAAGCATAGTTTCTGTTGTATGGTCATATGTTAATATTGGCAGTTGGATTTGTAAAATAGGCGAGCAATCCAAAAAATACCTGAAGAAAACTGATTTTATTACTATTTTCCGCCTTGTCTTAAAGAAGTTTCCTGAATTTTCTGAGCAGAATATCTTGAGGATGTGTGCTCCATCACGGTTTGTCAGGAAGTTTACACTCCCTGACAAACTCCCTGCTAGTTTATACAGACAAACTAAAACAAGTTATGGAAGAAATCCCAAATTCTTGAAAGAGAATGTTGCTTGTGTTGACACCAATCAAAAAAAACTAACCAACAAAAAAAATCCGAACCTATGTGTCTTTTTTACTTTTTATTTTTTTTTTTAATCATTGCCACTTAATGCAAATATATTAATTGCAAAGATGAGTCCTGCTGCACTACAGAAACAATGCTTCACATCACAAAAAAGCCCACAAAGCTTCTGCTAACAAAAAAATAGTATTCCTCTGCACACTATGAATGTGATGCTCCATAAATTAATGAAGGCAAGGTTTGCTTGATCAAAATCAGCTGGCTGAAATAAATCTGTACCATATTGGTCCCTATCTATTGAAGTTTAAGGGACTGCTTAAGGTTTATATAAAACTTTGGTCGAGCATAGATAGTTCAGCACAATTAAACTGATTTTTCTTAACCAAGATGAGAACCAGGACGTTGCCAATGCTTCAGATATTTAGGAAAATAGGATTTTGTCATTCTTGAAAAATGTCTGGTTTCCTAGATTACTATCATCCATTTTTCCAAGACATTGAATCTTGTATGAGCATGGACTGTGTGTTGTTACACACAGCTTGGATGCTCAGTTCTGTGAGATTGCTTTTCTTTCTATTCCATGACAACTTTTTTGCCAAAGGAGCTTCATCTTTGACTCATTTTTCTCCCATGTGGCAATCGAAACTGTCATTTAGACTCTGTATGTAGCAATGCTTTGATGCAGTTACAATTGTTCCTCATGTAATTGAAGCTGCGAAGACAAATATGTCAGCGGCTCTGGTGATTCTCAGCCCTAATTACGCTGGGATAAACTGCACTGGTAAAAAGTGCAACTCATTCTGGTCGTCTTTTCCATGTCAAAATTAGGGACCTGTCCTAACAGTCATGTTTGTGACTAACTACTAAAGGGAGCTGTTACAAGTAAATACTCTGTTTTAGAGAAATTTTTGAACAGAAGTTGCTGAGCCAAATGCAACTTAATCTGCTCTGGATATCAAGTGAGAGACAGCTGAAAGAGATGCTTGGCTCCTTGTGCCATGTTTATGTAGTTCTACAACTTTTCATGATTTGTTCATGGATTTGGGGATAATTTTTTGGGGGTGCTCATGCAACTTGTAGGATTATAGCAAAATCTTTTGTGGATGGAGCAAATGACCTCAGGTAACTGTGGTAAGTCAGCTGTGTTGAGGGCGCACTTTTCAAATGGATCCCAGCTAACCCAGCCTCTCACATGTACTTTGCTCTGCACAAGAAGCCAAACAGAATTTTCTGCCACTCCTTCCTGTGACCTGCAGGAACCTTGTCGAACCTAGATTCAGTGGGTTTCACTGCCACGCTTGGAATTCTATATCCAAATCCAGTTGTGCTTGAGCCTATCTCTGGCTCAGGCCATGTAAAGCTGTCACATCCTGTCCTGCGGCTCAGAGGAGATTCTTTTGATAAACCATAGCAGATCATAAATGTATTCCCTCTCTATAAAGCCAAGGGTACTTTCACTAATGTCTGAATATGCTTGTATTTTGCAGGCTCTTAAGAAGCTCAAAGCAGTCTGTTTACGGCTTTCTTTCGGACCGTGCATCTCAGAAACATGCACAGCTGCCGTTCTTGCCTACTTGTTCATGCATTTGCCGTGGCAATGGGGATTTATATTAGGGTAACGTACTCCCTTTTCTCCTGTGTGACAAAGGTGCCTGTTTCATGCTACAGTTAAATGATCCAAGTGCAATTAATTCTCTGGGCCAAGCAGAGACCTCAGTTAATGTCAGTTAGGAAGCCGTGCTTAGCCCCAGTGGTTGTTTGCTTACCACTCATGTCTGGCTCTGTAGGTAACAGAAAGGTCACATTTCCAGGCTGTGGAGGAGTGCTTGCATCACTACTCTTCTGTGTTTGTGATCTGGGCACTTGAAGGAGGAAGAAGGATGGTGCAATCCCTGAGTCTTCAACCATAACACAAGGGGCTTTGGGGGACAGAAAACGATACCACAATTTGAAGAATCTTCATGCTGGAATTCAGAATTTCCCTGTAAAGAGATGCACGTAGGATATTCTTCCTGTCACAAGTCAAGGATAAGGATGGGACATGTTGTATTTTGGAGTAACACCCTTGAAGAGGAAATCTTTTCCACCTAGTTCTGTCTAAACTGGTGGACTGGTCTGGACCCATATACTGGAGCAAGATAGCTGAACTTCTATTCTGCCACACACTGATTTCTATGAGGAGGAACTGGGCTGCTGAGTCATAAGAATGTCTAGACCAGGTTCCTAAATGGGACAATCAAGGCATTTATCAGGGAGCATAACTGGCCTGCAGTGTAGACTCAAGTCTTAGTCTGTGGAGCCCTTTACTATTGAGTGGGGCAGGATGTAAAAGCTGATTGCAAACCTGCGTAGAAATATCCCTGCTTGTAATTAGCAGTGAAAGGTAAGGAAAATACCTTATGTAAAGGTCTGTTTATTTATACTGTAAAAGAATTGGGGTCAGAACATTTTGAAGTTTTTTAGTTCAGTGCTTTCTTTTTAAGAGAGGCTGAACCGATGTGTTTTCAGTTTTGTTCTAGGTGCAGTCTCCCCTGCTGTGGTGGTTCCCTCAATGCTGATTTTACAAGCTGGAGGATATGGGGTGGAGAAAGGTGTCCCGACTTTGCTAATGGCAGCTGGCAGCATTGACGACATTCTGGCTATCACAGGCTTCAACACTTGCCTTGGGATGGCTTTCTCTTCCGGTATGCTGGTTAATCTGTAGGTGGTGAAATCCAGAATAAACAGTGATATTTTGAAGAATGTACAGTCTGTTACGACTGACTGGTTTGTAGCTTAATGACATCTCCTTATAAAGTTCATGTATGGATTCGAATATTGAGAGGGAAATCACCCATGATCAAAAGTCTTGGTTGTGACATTGTCTGCTCTGAGTTGTGGGTCACAACAACTTTCAGAGAATATTTTTTCCTGTCTGTTCCCTCAGCTGCAAGTCTGATCCCTGCAGGCTTTCAAATTTCCCTGGGTTTGGCAGTGTTCTCACAGTGGCTCTTTCTCTGGCTTCTCTGGCACACTTTCTTGGCATGAGCTTTCAGAGAGACAAAGTTCCACTATCCAGTTCTTTCAGGCCCATAGGTTCACTCCTGAACCCCTTTGCCCCCAAGTAATTTAAAGCAGACACTGTCCTGGAATCACCCTCATTAGGTCTACAGTGTGGTTTGTGCGTGAAGGGTCTGTGTATGGCTTACCAAACCCATTTTTCTTTGGTCAAATAGGTTCTACTCTATACAATGTGCTCCGTGGAGTGCTGGAGGTTGCTGTTGGCATAGCAGCTGGGGGGATTCTGGGAATGTTTGTTCGATATTTCCCAAGCCGCGATCAGGTAAAAACCAAGTAAAAAACCCCTTTTTATAAAATAGGGATTCTTTGCTAAGGGATGATGTTCTTAAGTTAGTCGTTTCCAAGCTTCATGTGTTTTGGGGAAAAGCTGTGTACAGTGCTAACAGCTTCCAGGTTGCAAAGCCTATCAAGTGAGGATGTGTTTTATAGGTGATTACTTGTGTACTGCAACAATAACAACATGTAATCCCATAGTCCTTCCTGATGCAGAGTTTGGAACCCAGCTCATCACCCTGCTTTCATTGAAGGTGGTGGAAATGTCCACACGTAAAGTAGAAAGGGTCTGATACCCATTTCAGACAGTAACATAATCATCAATTAGATTGATGTGCGACACGTTTACTTCTATAAGATGTTTCCAGGAGGCCTGAGATTAAAAACGAGTAAAGTGGATAGACTGTAGGCTTGAAGTGATTGGGCATATCATTAGCGCCAATTAGAATGTCTTACTTTCAATAAAAATTAAGCTTATATAAAGTGGTAGATGAATTTACTATCAAGGGGCAATTAAGTGAACAGAAAATTGTGGAAGAAAATAGATAGGTTCTGGACTACTGAAGTCGATTTGCAAAGCATCTATTGCCCTCAGTGGGACCGAATTTTCTTCTTATTAAATATAATAAGAAGTGTGATACAGGAGCTAAACAGATAAATAGAAATGGGGAACAACGGCAGAGATATAACTGTTTGCTGTGAGACCGAGTCAAAGAAAACTAGACTGTCCCTGGCAAACGTTTGTTTGACTTGTCCTTAAAAACATCTAGTGGCAAGGATTTCACCTCTCCTTGGATAAACTGTTCTAGTACTTGACTGCACAGGTAGAAAATCCTGTTATCAGAGTTGAAGCAGGGCTATTAGAACAGAGCATCATGTTCCTTGTGATACAAAAAGCCTACTGGCAATAAGATTTTGAATGGGCAGAGGAAAGAAAATATTACATTTCTAAAATTTAAATTTCTTAGGAATTACTGTCAAAAAAAAACGCCCAACTGAGCAGTTCAAGTCTCACTTGAAAGCTTTGATTCTTTCACAATGGTTAACGGCAACTGTTATTTTCAAAATTAACAGAAGTAACCTTTTTCCTCAATTTCTAAAAGAAATTTCCTTTTTTCTTTGTCTCTTTCTGTGGCTGCAGGCATCTCTGGCATGGAAGAGGTCATATTTTGTACTTGGGCTGTCCATGTTTGCTGTTTTTGGCAGCATCTACTTTGGCTTCCCTGGATCAGGAGGGCTCTGCACATTAGTCTTAGCTTTTGTTGCAGGTGTGGGATGGTCTGATGAAAAGGTGAATGTTTACATGAAGAAGCATACCATACCAAAACTCCTTTGAATGTACAACTTGACAGGATTTTGAATTTCTGTCAGGGGTGGTAATGGTGCATTTATGAAGCTCTAGAGATTGCACGGATTAAACAAAACATTCTACTTTTATTTTGGAAGTCTAACATTTAGCATGACAGAAAGTTACCATGTATGTGAATGTATCTCAATACAGAGCCTAACATACTGACAGAGAAATGCTCACAGGCTTTTCTTAGACATCTTAAGCCATGTAAAGGAGATTTAGTTGTCAAGGGACTTGCCTAGGAATCCAAAGCTTTATGTCCTAGCTCTGTGAGAATGTCTGTAACCTTACACACTCACTTTACGGTAAGATTTACAACCAGGTGTACAAACACAGTTGGGCACGTGGCCTGAATACCCTGAGATTTTGTCCCCTGTGGTTTTGGGGGGTGAAATGGAAAACAGTAACTAACCATCCTCTCTCATCTTTCCCAAATCCCAGCCAGTGTATTCTGGATAAATTAGAGAGCAGGGTGCCCACAAGAAATGGTGATATAAGGCCACACAAAAACCATACAGAAGACTGCTTTTTAGTCACTTTTTCTTAGCTACTAAGCCTGCTTCCTCTTACTGTTGCTGCTCCGCTGCATTTCTGTACCTTGGCATGTCTCACTGCCTCTTTTGCTTGATGCCATCTACACTTGATGTTTTTAGGGCATCTTTCTCTCCACAGCTGTAGCCTTACGACATGCAGTAGGAGAAGGGGAGAAGAAGAGAAAGGAAAGGGGATCAGATATAGCAGAGTCCACATTATTATCCCCACCTAGACCCTGACTTCGTTAAGATCTCAAGGTTTGTTAAAACAACAAAAAAGAAACCGTGGTTTCTATTTAAAGTATTACATTGTTGTCCGATTTTAATAGGAGAAAAATTCATCTTGGGACTTAACTACTTAAGGACATTACAACTGATAAAGCTCTCTATTGAAAAGCTTTTATACCGTTTCAAAAGGAAGGACCTTAAAAGAGTGTATGCAGTCCATAAATGCTCTTTAAATTATTTTCATCCACAAATGAAGCTTCTTGGCCTTAAGGATGTTGATTTCAAATGCCTCTAGCTCTTTTTTGTCAGATACAGTCAGAGGTGTCTGCATACTGCATACTCAATATATTACCAGGGTTTTCCTGCTAAGCTTCCCAAAGGCTACTGCTTCCTACTGTCCCTAGTGGAAGTCACTTGGCAAATACTGTCCACAGAGAACAAGGAACATTGTGCCTACTGCTGAAACGGTTAAATGGGCAGTAAATAGACTGAAATAACGCTAACATCTGTAAAGAGGATTGGGTCTTTTGCCAAAAAAAGAAAAAGGTGAGAAATGAGGCAAATAAAGAAAAACATTTAGAGCTCTGTATATTTTCACCTCATTCTCTTTAAAACTATGGAAGTTTTTGTATTGCAGTCATCTACCGTTCCATTGACTGAAGAGCGAGCGATGTTGCAGGATCAGTCCCAGAGAGAACACCAAGGACAGGACACATCTAGGCTCTGGACTGATTATTAAGCAGCAGAGCGCTGCACTTATATTTTCCACACACACCAGCCTGAAGGTTCATTTGCTAATGTAGAGCTCAATTAAAAAAAAAGTGCTATTAGATATGCTATGTGTACCACTTCACCTAAGTGGAAGATTCTCTTTTATCCTGGCAGCAGCTGTTTTAGGAAAACTGTTAGGTGTGAAGTTCAAACGCAAGGAGAAAAGATCGTTTTGCCCTTATGCAGTACATCGCACTGGGAATTTCAACATGTTTAACTACCATGGGATTTCAGACTTGCTCAGCCTAACCTTGCTCCTGCTCACATGGAGACAGGCCTCTGATGGAGTGCAGCGCGAGGGGAGTTCGGTCATGACTGAAACTTTTGAGGGTCTGACTCTGCTCAGATACAAATGGAAGAACACATTTAAGCATGCAGAAACTTCACAGCCATACTGTTCAAATTATGTTTTCCTAAATACTGAAAATCAACTATGCTTTATTTTCCTCCTCTTGTCTGCAAACTGCTCTGTTACTGTTCAAACATCAGTGATTTTTATTTCTCTTCTTGAGATAGCAAGCATTTATTTACTAGCAGAGCAAGACACACTCTGACCTTTGAAGGGTGAGCAACTGATTTTGAATCTTTTAGTATTAGCTCAAAGAAGGAGGAGCAATTCTGGACAATCTTTCTCATACATTTTTCAGTTTGTCCTTTGATTAATTAAATGTTGTGTCTACTTGGCCATATTTTTGTGAATTTACAGATTATTTTTGTTTTGATTGCAGAGGGAAGTAGAAAAAATTGTCGCAGTTGCATGGAATATCTTTCAACCTTTTCTTTTTGGTTTAATTGGAGCGGAAGTATCTGTTACATCTCTTAGGCCTGAAACTGTTGGTAAGATCATTCATTAATTATCCAGCTTCCATTACTAGCTTCCGAGGAATCTCTATAAAGCAATCTAAAGCCACTCCCTTCTAAAAAAAAAGCCCACAAAAAACCAACACCACTGTAAAGCTACAGTTTTAGCAGGCTTATTCCCCTCAGGCACCTACGCACAAAAGCACTGAGAAGTGTTTGTCTTTGTCGCAGGGCTCTGTGTTGCTACATTGGCCATTGCCCTAGTTGTGCGAATCATAGCGACGTTCCTGATGGTGTGTTTTGCTGGGTTTAATTTCAAGGAGAAAGTGTTTGTCTCACTGGCATGGATGCCCAAAGCCACTGTCCAGGTAAACAGTCCAACATCACTTTCATTCCAGGCTAAATCTACTGTCCTTAGCAAAGCTCCTCGTAACTAGCACAGCAGTCAACGGAGAGATCAGGCTCAGTAACAGCAGAGTGTAGTATGGGGACAGTTTATATTCTACACTGCCCTAAGTCTGCTTGAAAAGTGCATGGAGAGCCTTCTATGTGAATGTGGATTGCTTGCATCCTGGGTTGTACTCTTAATAATGACAGAGAATTGTACATATATCATAGGAAGTTTCACTATTTCTCAGCTATTGCAGGTTACTGTGCCTTTACATATAGCTTCTGAGAACTCTCCAAACAAAGGTAAAAGTGTTTCCCTCTTACAGCACATGAAGTGTCCACAGGGACAGTCACACCAGAGGCTCCGAATGGGTTTTCAGTTTGTGGTCATTTTAGTAAGGGGTAGTCTGACAGCCGTGTTGCTAGAGAAGCCTCAGACTGGCTGCGCTCCCGCTCCTTTATTTCAGTGATCATTAAGTCATTTAGACTTCGCCTCAATAGCATGATTACTTGCAAACAAAAGTTAATAATCAGAGCAGGCAAGGGTTACTGCAAGATTTGTGAACTAAATTTTCAGAAGCTGCTACTAGTTAGCTGCTTTCAGGTCACATTCTCAAGGTGTGGCATTTTAACTGCTGCAATGTGCAATATACCGGCCCATTTCATTAATCACACGTTCTCCAAAAATGTGGATAAAAGGGCAGCTAAGCAATGTTCTTCACAGGAGGGAACCACCCAGATAAACTCATGAGCTTAGGAAATTCGAAGTGTAGCCAAGTGAAAATTGTTCTTATGGGTGTAATATAACATTTACTTTTCTACGTACTGCCTAGAAACGAATGGGTTGAATGTAATAAAAATGTGAAATTTATGTTAAGTGTTGACTGATGATTAGTCCATTTTTTTCCTTTTTCAGTGCTCAAGGTTACTTGATCCATTTCAGCAATGTTTTCTTTCCTGCAGGCTGCAATAGGTTCCCTTGCCCTGGATACAGCGAGAAGTCATCAGGATGAGCAACTGGAAAAATATGGAATGGATGTACTGACAGTAGCTTTCTTGGCTATTTTGATCACTGCTCCAATTGGAGCCCTGGCTATTGGCTTGGCAGGGCCCAGACTTTTGCAGAAGGCTCAGACAAATAGCCGGGAGGATGAAAAAGGTGCTGAGGTTGGAGAAGAGGCAGAGGCCTGTGAACCTTCATAAAAGACAACTACAGGAAACGTGGTCCTTCAGCCCTTGCACTTCTGTTGAGTAAACGCAGCATGTCTGTAATCTTTCTGGGGGAAACAAAAACAAGTCTGCTATTTTAAAAGCAGCCCTGGTGGAGTTTTATAAAATATTTTTATGTGTTGATGGTGCCTTAAGAGATTAAATAGCTGAACATACAGTGAATAGGCTGGCCAGGCAGTGAGTCACTGAGAAGTTAGCAGTCAACAGTTGCTTGAAATGTGTGGGTGTGAGGCCAGGGAGAGGATCCGAATTGTTCAAGCATGGAGTGGGGCCATGAGGTGGAATATAAACAGAAGAAAATGGAGACTAATGTGAATAACTTCTTGATGGTTGAAACTGGGCTGTGAGATGACAAGTTCAATAGCTCAAGGAATGCAACTTCTGAATTAGAGGCTGCTGACTTACAGTGAATGAGTCCTGCTACGGGTTGGTGATTCCCTCTCCTTCCTTATTTGGGTTCCAAAACTCGCCTTTTCCTATTGCTGTTCTTCCTCACAGCTCCTGCACTCCTTTGTGCCTTCAAGGGACTGTCAGCTTCGGTTGTAGCAAGAAACAGCAAGTGGTGCTTATGTGCTGAAAGAGACGGTTGGGTCCATCAGGGACTGTGGTAATACAGGTGTCGCTGGTGCTGGTAGAAAAAAGGACTGAACTTGAAAATGGGATGAGGGTTGTGAGGAGGCTAGAAGGACTGGGAAAGGGTTGTATGGGATTGGGATGGCTGCTTCTTCACCTGTGTACCTCAGCCTTTGTGCAACATGATGTCAAGGGAGGGAAAGACAGATCTTTGGCCACTGAGAGTGGCTATGTACTGGTGCTGGTCACTGTAGGACAGAGGGGAGAGCTCCTCTTGGGTGGGGTTCGCTGGCCGGGCAAGGCTGAGGTGGCAATGTTCCTTTCTTGTCAGCTCCTTTTGGGGAACTTGGCAACAGCAGCAGACCTCCTCTCAAATCAAGGTTCATGGGTCAGCCAGGATGTCCTGTTGCTTTGTCCTAAGTTAATACTCATCTGGCTGAGAAAATGGCATGATCAGGTCCTTCTCACATCTGCATTTGGATAACTGCAGCAAAGAAAACCAGGTATTTGCCAAAAATATAGCCAGTTAGTCCTCATTTTTCCAAGAGGGGGCTGGCAGGATCGACTGTGGAGAGTGGAGGCCTCTCTAGATTTGTCAGGGTGTTTTTTACCTCTGACATGCAGAAAACTAATAGACTAAATGAACAGCCTTGAAAATGCAGTGCTGAGAGGGACGGTACAAAGTGAAAGGAGCCTCACTTCACCTACCTACAGAAAGGCTGCCGTATGAAGGCAGGTGTCAGGAGGAAGCGGTGTTCAGGACACAGCGCTGGCACCCTCAGCACGTACCCACGGGTCTTGCGGGTCTTTCCAGAAACAGTTGCGTGTGGCTGCGGATCGTGGTAATGACTGGCAACGCTTGTGTCAAATATCTTGCCGAAACGCTTCACCAGGGGGAGCAAAAAGCTCAAATGTGGTTTTCTTCATTTTATTTATTAGAGGTGCCTCCTGCACAGTCAGTTGCAATACAGTTCACATTTGATTTTCCCATTCCCAGAAGACTTTCCTTTCTCTTCTCCTTGACTGTCCTAAAGCCAGGGTAAACCTTCTCTGTTGATCAAAATCCTGCTCTTGCCTTTAGCTTTGGTATCAGTTAGGGTTTAGTATTCACCTGTTACAGATACCAGCAAATCTTTCTTACTCTGCTATGTTTTGTACAAGTAACTAGCTCTGAGTAGGTCATTCCCAGCTCCGTTCTGAGGCATGGAGTCAGTACAGCATCACTCAGAAACTGGAAGTTTTACTTTTTGTTACTTTTTAGTAAGGATGTTAGATTGTGCCTATAATGAAGGCGGACAATGCCACCTTGCAGATTTCTACACTACAGTTCACAGAACTTGTTTTAGAGGGTACTCTATAGAATATATTTGATGTGTCTAGATATTTTTGGCACTAGTAAGTAAGAATGAATCAATTCTATTTTAGCTTTTATACTTCTAATATGCAACACAAAAATGTACAAAAATACTTACAGAAGAAAACTATCTGAAACTGTATTACTTGCAGTGTCCATGTACGCCTCTGTATACAGATTGATTACAGCTCAGTATGTGTGCCTTCCTATATGCCTTCCTCTCCAAGCCAAAAAGAAAGCTTCCTGAGAAATATTTAAGGTTCATAGCCTGCCATTCCAGCACAGTGATAAAAATACCAGGAAATTCTTTGGTAAGTTTTCCCCTAACAGTTGTAAAGTACATTGCCATTTTTCTTACTATATACACTGCTGTTCCCTCCGCTTCCTTGGGGAATGTACAATCTTCAGTTCATGGTTGTCCCCTGACCAGAAAGGAAGATGCTTTCAAAGTGTGCACTGATGAATGGTTAGGGTGCTGCACTTCGTGGTCCTTGCGTCAGCCATTGACTTCTGTGCCTGTTCTGCCCCCTTTGCATGGCTAACGGAGGCACTCTGCTACTTAAATACGAGTAGTTTTAATAGAAGCTTACTGTGTTTAGAAATTGTGATGTCTGTAAAGCTAATTGGTAAGATGAGGGAATATGGTGTTCAGTTCATCAGTGAATGCCTATAAAATAATTCTGCTTGAGTAAAACTTACAGGAGTAGAAGCTTTATATAGTTCACTTTTTTCATAAAGTTTTATAAAAAGTAGAATCCTCCTGCAGGGAAGGATCACTGTGCAAAATTTGGAGTCTGTTCAGTAACAGGACGTGTAAGGATTATAGCCCTTTAAATTTGAACACAACCTTAAGTATGCAAGCAAACCTCTGACAAACAGCCCTTGTTCACGATAGCCTCTAATACTTGCTCACCGTCATAACAGCATGTCATAAATTGGATTGCTCATGTTCCTTTAACCTCAGCGCACTCTCAATTTATTCATTAGATCACTCCCACCATTCTGAGTGCTTGAATAGCTATATCAAAGAAAAGCATCATCTTGTTCGCTAATCTAAACAAAATTGAATCAATTTTCCTTTCCTCACCACCATATGTGGCTGTTTCTCACAAGACCCCTTTCCCCCAGCTTTTATTAAATCTTCAGAAAGAATCAGGTTGAAGCTATTACATAGACCTGCAGATCTGAAATGAAAAGCGTTAATGCTTTATAATGCTCTTCTCCTCGCCTTCCAGAAAGGAACAAAACACTTGCATCTTGTCATGAAAAGAAATGTTATATCAGGGCTTTTTATCAGAGTTTGTGTGGGTGAAGTCATGACATTTAAGACCACCTCCCTTTCAACAAAATCCCATGAAATCATTCATGAATAATGCATGAATTCAAGCCAATAAAATCTTTATGCCATGCCAGTCTCTTATTTGCCGGAAATAAACTTAGAGCACAATGTGCAGTAAACTATAACCAGAGGAGTCCCGCTGTCACGCAGACATAATCACAGGCATAATGTGGGAGAGTACTGAGCACAGTATGTGTGTGCAGTTCCAGAAGGTTCACAAGAACCTCTGCAGCAGAAGGGTCTGATGGCACAGCGCGTTCCTGGCGGCGGGCAGACTTACAGCAGGCAGCATATGGAAAAAGACAGAAACTGGCCATCTGGAAGCAGGGAGTCGCACAGGCCAGGGGATGCAGCGATAACGTAATTATAATCACTGCTTTCTCTCTCTTTTTCAGCCAAACTGAGCATTTTAAGGGAATTTAGACTGAAGTCTAAAATTAACTGTAAAACATTCATGGTGTAATACAGCTACAAAACAACAAATGATGCAGTTTTTGCGTTTTGCTTTTTAAACAAACGGATTGCAAGAGATCAAATTTTTTACCAGCTGCACTTCAGTTACATTTACTTTGTCTAGTAGTTGCCACAAGCCAGACACCTTTCTCTAAACATATTTGTTTTACAAGTTTATTCGTAGTCTATTAGAACTATTGTTCAAATTCATAATCAAAAGAAAGGTAAACATTACTGTTCTTGTAGAGCAAAAAGTCATGTCATGACATGCCAAGTTCAGCTCCCCCTGATTTTGCATCAAGGCTGTGAAGACTTGGTCTACTGCCTTACTCCTGGTCTTCATTAGCATTAGGGGCAAATTTACCCCTTTGTGTAGAGTTTCCAAATTAGGTTAGGAAAGTCATCCAGTGGCAAGACCTGACCAAGCACATCCTAGCAGGGAATTGGTTCAGCTCTCTCACTCGCCGGTGAGATACAGGGCTCTTCAGTTCTTAGCTATCTATCTCCATAGACTTTAGGCGGGTAATTTGAAACGATTAGTAAATTCGCTGAGATTTTCTATAGAAAATTCTGTGGCCATGAGAGACAGTATTACCTTGACAGATTTTGAAATGCAAGGAAATGGTTATTTATCTTGCTTGTGATCTTCATTTTATTCTTACCTTGTGGAAATTACTAAAATGTCCTTTCTACAAAGAACTGTGACTGAGTGCTGCTATTGCAGTCCCATACTACAAATATGTTCCATTCCCCTATAGACATAAGCAAAACCAAACAAACAAAAACAGCCCTGTTTTTGTTCCATAGCTACATTTGTAGATAGTTTAGCAGCAATCTCATCTAAGAGCAAGCAGGGAGAAAAAATCAATTACATACTCAAGCCACACTAGAGATGGAGTCAAGAGGTTAAACCTTTGTCCTGGTTTAACCCCAGCCAGCAGCCAGGACCACGCAGCCACTCGCTCACTCTCCCCAGCTGGGATGGGGGAGAGAATTCAGGAGGGTAAAAGTGAGAAAACTCATGGGTTGAGATAAAGGCAGTTCAATAGGTAGAGCAAAAGCCGCAAACAAGCAAAGCAAAACAAGGAATTCATTCACTGCTTCCTGCTGGCAGGCAGGTGTTCAGCCATCTCCAGGAAAGCAGGGCTCCATCCCATGTAACAGTTACTTGGGAAGACAAACGCCATCACTCCAAACGTGCCCCCTTCCTTCTTCCCCCAGCTTCATATGCTGAGCATGACATCACACAGTATGGACTATCCCTTTGGTCAGCTGTGCCTCTTCCCAACTTTTTTGTGCACTCCCAGCCCTTGCTGGCGGGGCAGTGTGAGGAGCAGAAAAGGTCTTGACTGCTTAGCAACAACCAAAAACATCAGTGTTTTACCAACACTATTTCCATCACAAATCCAAAACACAGCACTATACCAGCTGCTAGTAAGAAAGTCAACTCTATCTCAGCTGAAACCATGACAACCTTACACTGTCGTTCTCCTTTTAGAGGAGCTTTGTGGGAGAAACGAAACCAATTTTGCTGCATTACTTACTCTAACAGGGTTCGTCTAAGTAGAGCAATGGAAGTGAGAACAGGATTGATGTACATAGTTTACCTCTCAGGCTTCAGAGGAAATCAAACTATTTGAATGCAAAAGTATCCTGATAAAAGCTGGAAGCGCATACAGGCTTGTATATATTAACAGCCTGCTACAATAGGCTGTGGATTTTAAAGCCTGGGGGAAAAAAGTCCGAAAACAGGCTTTTTGTATTTTACATAGCAATTTCTTCACCAAACCCAAGATTTGGGGCTTGGTGTTCAGTATACCGCACCTGTAAGTGAAGACTCAGTGTAAGACACTTAGTAACATTATGGATTTTCCTGTGTTATAAATGTTATATCCTAATATGTTTATGGTTTGCTCATCCATTAAGGTAAGACCACCATGAAGCATTTAAAGATTGTATCATGGTCCTATTACACACTTTGTAAAAGCAGGCATTTACCATACAATCACATCCTCATCTGCCATCTTTTGCTGCAAGGCAAGAGGTTTAGGCACCTAGAACTACAACTGTTACAAATGCAGGAGGAATGATCTACCTTAGTTCTACTGCTGCTGTGAGAGCCATTACATGAGAACTGCTTTCTGACTCGCTTTCTGTTTCAGCACTGCGGGGATCAGCTTTGGCACACGGCTCTGGGGCTTCCCACCTGCCCAACAACGGGTCAAATGAAATGCTGGTAAGCAACAGCTGAAATCCGCCTTAGTACAATTGTCTAAAATTGTAGCGTGGATCAATTTTTTATTTTTAAACTGATGGATACAGTCTTTCAGTGGAGAATACAGCACTTTAGAAGAATTAATTAGGAGTCTAGCAGTTAGGTAAGTAGCAATTATTTACGTGCAATTGAAATTAAGCCATACCACAGCAAAGTTCTGACTTGCCCAAATAATCATTCTGAATGGGTAACAAGCTTTCTTGGTTCTGTCATTTAACCAATTCCTCCCAGGAAATTTCCCTTTACAAAAAGTAGCAGCTACAGTGCAAGTGAAGTTGCAAGAAATGTATTTGCGTTTCCTTGCAAGAGCTATGAATGATCAACACAGGGGCCTGAAATAAGGGGATGTTAGTGGCTGATCTGCTCAATATTTTAGTTTGTATGGTCTGGAACTGCAGCATTCCACCTAGGAGGCTGTATGAGACTTTCCATCCGTGTGGGGTTTGTCTGAGCCAGGCTGCTTTGCATGAGACTAACAAACTGCCCACTTAGGCACTGCACAGGCCAGACCTTCACCTAGCATAACTTAACATCGCTATCCTGCCTGCCCTCTTGGTCCACTTAGGTGCATTCGCAAAGGATGAAGTTTGCATCTTTTTTCACCACCACTTAAATGCACTTTTTCCTGAAAAGCAGAATAAAACATGGTTTCTCAACAGAACAAAATCAACAGAAAGGTGCACTTCTGTCACTTGGAAATAGTGACAGTTTTAAAATTGCATGTTCATACAAAAAAGGCTTCATTGTAGGAAGTCATTTTATTGTTGAAATAAACGACTTATTTACAAGGATAGTTACTTTACAGTTTTACAAAGCAGACATAATTCTTCTCAGAATAAAGTATCAAAACAGTGACAGATTTAGCACTGTCTAAACGCAGTTTATTCCAAAAAGAAATCTACAGCAATCATTAGACTAAATCATACCAATCACATAATAAAATGCTGTCCCTTGCAACTACAAAGGTATAAAAAGACTTTTTATCAGTCATGATCTAGTGGATTAAGCATCTGCTATACTTCTTTCTTCTTGAGTATTAGTGGACCTACATTATCTCCTGTTAATTCATTGTGCTTGTTGTGGGAGCCATCACAGACGGGGAACTGGAAGAAAAACATACATGAGGAATTAGTGTAACTGTGAGGAATTAGTGTAACTGTACAGCAATTGCATGGCAATTTTTATAGTTCTTCCTATGCCAAGAGCACTTTGATAATGTTGCTAGTTCCTCCTATGTCCCATTTCAACATCAAACTCCCTGTCTCCTATCAGGTACAGGACATATGTTCCTAAATAAAAAAACCACTGCTAACGGGTAACTAAGTTTGTGAGGTCCTAAAATAGCTGTTCTTAGACACAAAGTTAGGGACAAAGTCTTTTCCATGAAAGAACAACAAGCAAAGCAGCCATTGCAGCCACAAATGGTTTAAGGTTTATTGTGGAACTAACAAAAGTGCTCTTAATAGATTTAATCATTTGCAACCAGAAAGTACAGTTTTAAGGAAACCTGAAATACTTCGCTGAAGTGATTAGTCTGAAGGAAGAATAGTGGAGAGGGTTTCTTAGATCCAGGGCAGATTTTTTTTTTGTTAAAACAGGAAAGCATTTGGTCCAGAGAGGACAAAACCAGACTGCAGTCAGGGCATTCAAAAGAAATTGAGGGTAGATGAAAAATACTCATGTACATCTAGCTGATTTGGGGGATATGGACTATCCAAACCACCTACTGGCTGCTCTGGACCAGATGGGGATATGCTTTTCCTCACCAACACGGGTCCAGCCTTACTTTCATTCTAGTATGAACAACTTTCTAAGCATTGTTTGTGCAAAACAGAGTAGTTATCTTCTAATTATTTGCAGTGTATTTCCAAATATTAAACAAGGCTTGCTTGATTTTAATCTACCTACAGGTGGTCACTCTGTGTTTCTAGAAAAACCCTGCTGTGTTTCTTACAAGCTTATACAGTTTCTTTCTGCATGTAGGTAGGTTTTCAGTGGAGAAAAGTAGGAACTGTGCCATTCTCAAAAACCACGAACAGGTTTCACATCCAGAGAAAAGCAATAGGTCAACATGTAGCAATTTACCACCAAAGCACAGATAAAAATACGCAAGTTTCAATCTCTAACCCTACAGTAGCACAAAGTGGCTTACCGTCTTGGAACGCCAACACCTGCAGTAAGCTTTAGTGAGGCATAGATCTTCGATGTTTATTTCATTCACTACTTTTGGATTTTCCTTCTGGATCTTGAGGTTAATCAAGCTATCCTTTTGCTGTTTCTTCTTCGGGAGGAACGGACGAACAGCGAGGTAACCGAGCAAGGCCAGCACACCCAGGAAAGGCAATAACCGCAGCCATTCTGAAACTAAAGACAGGTGGAATTTAGATAGGCTCTTGACACCACTTCAGTATGGTACAGCATCAGCTAGTCTCAAATGACTTAGGCTTATGGTCAGGAATGGGGTTGCTCAGTCAGCAAGGCTCCGAGGGCAAACAAGACTGTGTGGCTAAGTCTCAAGAAGAAAGAAAACCCAGATTAAAACTTGGGTTTTACTGTAGCCAAAGTAAAAATTTGACTCCTAGAATTTAATCTGAAGTTTAACACTCCAGAAGATGACTCAATGGAAGACAATAAAGCCAAAACAAATAAAAGACATACTGAAATGAGGAACCCTAAAATTACTGGGGTTCTGCTCACCCGAGGTAAACCAGCACTGTGTACTAGCAAACTGGGCATGATTACATGCAGTAAGTATATTCAGTGCTGGTACTTTAACATTCTGTATATGAAGAACAAATTCAGTATGTTTTATAAGTCAATTTTTAATTGTTTATCTCAGATTTTTAGCTTCTTGAAGTTTTCCTCATTTTATTTGTTCCTAGGTTTTTTTAGAAACTTTTAGTAGAAATTATACAGATTACTAGATAAGCACTACCAAAACCTTCACTAATGTTTTGGTTTTATTTTTCAGAGCTCTGTTTGCTCAGGGATCTGCAACCAGTTTCTACACTACACAGAGAAAGAAAGAATCCTGAGATCAGGTATGTTAAGCCACAGAAAATTGCTTTTTACCAAGCTGAGGAACTTCTTTTAAGTACAGGTAAGAGATTAGAGCATCCCTTGCAGACTTAGCTGCCTTATAAATTTTCTAGATGTACTGGTGAGAGACTTACTGGACTTTTTAAGCAATTCATCAGCACCCGGCATAAGATCTATATATATTGAAGGTGGATCCCCTTTTCTCAGCAAAACATGCTGTGACAATACTGCAGTGTAATTTAAGTACCATGGTGCAATAAAGGAGAGAGCATTTTTCTAAATTTCTGGAGAATACATTAAATCTAAACACTCATACAGAAATGGAAGAGAGTTTAAAAATATTTTGAAGTGAGAAACAAAGAAGTGTAATGAGCTGGAGCATAAATAGCTGCACAAGCACTTTGTAAGACAAGACACTAATCAAGTTCCTCTTTTAAATGATTTAGGATTAAAACATAGCAAAATTTTGTTCTACAGTTTGTTTTTTGGGATTAAAATGACCAAGAAAGGAAATGCAATAGAGTAGGCTAAGGATGCTAGGTAGGCTGTAGCTCTCAGAAAGTATATTATTCTCTGTAGCTTGATTTTATTTGTAATAATAGAGCATATGTTCATGCTAATACTTTTCCAGTTACAACACAGTGGCTTTTTCTTAATAATTTGAATTTTCTGGAAGTACACCATGTAATTAAAATATTTTGTGGGACTAGTTTTATGTTCTTTGAGCTTTCCATAGCCTTTGAAGTGAAAACCACACTTACTGCATTTACCTGGGAATGCACCACAACTGTATAAATGCTATAGGCACTGCAAGAACTGTCAGGAGTCTTTCTACACCTGCACTTGCAGCAGTCCCTACGCACAATTGAAAAAAGTTTGCTACGAGTCACTGCAATAGACTAATCTCTGTTGCTCTTTTCTCAGTTCCCCCAACAAGCTAGAAGCCGTAAATAATAATATTTAACACTGAGATACTTAAATGTTTTCAGTTACACAAAATGCTGAGTTTCCTGGACAAGAGTATCTGTTTGTCTTTTCTGTCATTACTGTTCCAGAACACCCAATAGGAATCCAAATGTACTTTCTGACCTTACATGAAGGACTGACTTGAAATGTACTAGAGAGGAGAGGACAAATATTTGTCACTGAAAAAAATTTCCAAACTGAGTATGTAACCTGACTGTTGGCAAAGAGGTGGATCTCTACAAAGCTAGTCGGAACTCCCAAGACAGAACAGACATTCCAACAGGTGCACCATAACCAGAAACAGGGCACTTACCAACTGTGTGTTGAATACAACTGGACTAAGATTGACACATAAAAAGGAAATGTCTAGCATCAGAATTAAACCTCATTAAAAGAGACCAACAACTAAACAGCAAGTGGCATGTCAATACAGCTTGAAACTCCCTGATATGACCAAAAAAAAAAAATGGAACAGTAGTCATGTCTATGGGAGACTCATGGCCAGTTGGGTTCATCCAAACGAAACAGGAACATAACAGCTGTAACCTCCGAGAAAGGAAATTAGAAACAAACAGGAATAGGAAGTACAAGGATATTATTTATCATGGTTATTATTTAATATTCGTATCATGCTAACTGCTGATAAAGAGTTTTGTCCTCACTAGCCAATGATTTCTTTACATATTTCTAATCTGGGTGTCTCTGGAAAGCCCCCAGTTACACCAAAGTGTACACTAATCATAAACTGCCTTGTTACTGCTGAAAGACTGCTATAAGCTCATACTTTTAGATTGGAAAATCAACATGACCACGCTTCTAGGGCACGAGAGACAAGCTATTGTCACAAAATAAAAAAGTCACAGATCTTTAGACTGGGTGGGCAGGGACGGGAGAAAAGCTTTACCCAAACTAATGCAATGATACCCTCCTACAACTGTAAGCTGCTCTCTGTTCTTGAAGCCATTCATACCTTTCTGAAGCAGATGTAAGGCAACTCACAAGACTGTTTATTTTCACAGCTGATAACTCAGAATTCAGCAATTACATTGATTCTGGAGATTCTTTATCAGTTCTCCTGCATGGGAAGATGCAGTCTTTGGAGCCAGAAATGGAGAGTAGAGTATCGAAGAGGTTAGTCTTCAAACTTGTCTTAGACAGAGACCAATCCCAAAGATAAGTCCTGGAAAGTATCAGGAACATCACTGAAACAGGAATGCCCAGGGAATTCCAAGAAGCTGAAGTAACGGGCCACAGGCCAGTTACATTTTTGAGGAGAGATTGTCTTAACTTTTAGTCCAACAGTAACACGTCCAAAAAAATAAGAAACATACACTGAACAGAAAGGGACTGGCCAGCAAGTGGTCCCTGCTTGTCTTTCACCAACTACTCCTTTGATATCTTTCACTTTATGTTCTATCTAATTTCTGTGGAAATGACCCTATACAGACCCAAAAGCAGCTTCTTACAGTACAGTTCAACTACAAGGCAAAATTTTAAGAAGTATTAGCTAGCAGTCAAAATGAAGATTGGAACTGTGATTGTATGTTCTCTAAACTAATGAAATTCTTCATGTAAATTCAAATTACTTATTCAATTACACTCTCTTCAGAACAAATAAGCAGTTCTATCCTGTTTTCTGTTGTTTGCTTGGGTCTCTTAAGGGTGTTCTCATTGCTACACAAACTAAACACAAAGGACTCCACACACCACTTTAATATGTCTATTAGCTTATTCAGCTGGTATGAAGGTAGAGAGGTGACAGTCCTTTTGGTGACATAGCACACTTTAAATAAATTAAAAGCCAAAGCTACGGGTAGGTTAGCAAGCCACTCTGCAAATGACAAATTAATTGTTCAAATCGATTCTGAAGACTCTGTTATCATGGTATCACCCTTCTTCCGCTCAGTACTGTAAAAGATGATCCACAAAACTGTCCTCTTCCTGCCTGGCAGCTTGTTACATTAAAGTCCCTCTTAACATGTAGGCCAAGTGTAAGACAGACCCAACAGGACTGTGACAAGTTTACAGCAAGAACACTAGCACGTAGATCCTTACATAAACCTTGAAATTCTGACCACATGCTATTTTGAGGTGAACATCTATGCCATTTTGATGACACGTACCAGAATAAAAAGCAACACCGCCGTGACACAACACTGTTCATTTCAGCAGACTTTAGAAGGGAAGGGTAAAGCAGCAATGACAAGAAACTGAAAGAGGCTTCTGAGCAGCAGCAGTGTGACAATTCAGATACCCACTTTCAAACCCAAGGTCAAACATTCTTTCCTTCCTCCCTCATTGCTTTTACCTTCAGGAGTTTGGCGCTGGATGTTAACAGTCTTCCTCTATCCAAGCAAGCAGTTTTCCACTGTGATTTGGTGAAGTCATGACAGACAACAGGTGTCTCAAGACTTCTAATCAGCACACTATACAATATCCTATATAAAGAATCCTCCCTAATACTTTCAGTCTGTTATTTCTACAACTGATGCACTACAGAAACTGAAGTTTTATCTGCCTGGAAGCTAATGAAGGTTTACAGAAGCAATAAAAGAGCTAACAAGCAAACGATTGCACTGTTCCAGATTTAGGTTCTGCTCTGCCTTTGTGGACAAGGTCTATGCTAGCGAGTGTTTGTAGTGCTGGTCCCTGACTAAGTTCAGTAGATGCCACCAAAGGACAAATACTAATGTACTTTAAATATTTTAAGATCGTTATTTTTTCTCATCTCCCAAAAAGAAGCAAAGAAAAATGCTTGACATGTTTGATATGTCATTTGCCAAAGAATATGCTCCTCTGTAATTTGCAGTAAACACAAAAGAGAATGTTAATCTCATGTTCTGTATTGTCTAATAGTCTTTCACTAACAGTAATTCAATAGATATGATCCTGTAAATTGCTGCTGCAAAATAACTCCCAGAACTGGGAATCCTCTGCTCTTAGAAGCTTATGACTTTAGGACAGGAGAGACTAAGACCACAACAACAATACAGAAGAGGCAGCACTTGATGAAGCAATCTGGTTTTCTCAGATGAAACTTTAGACTGACAACAGCTCTGAGTGCAGATAAGGACAAGACTCTTCAATGAGCAATAAAGTTTCAATGACTTTCAATAAATTTTAAGGACTAAGGAAGGATCATTTTTTAATTTAGGTGCCTAGGATGTGGTGTCCTATGATTTCCTTCTGAAAAGCCCCACCATGTTGTATTTACCCTATCCCATAACTTTAAGCATCTTGTACAGTTTTGCTGGTTTTTCCTCTATTTTCGTTCATATCCACCTTAAGAGGAAGACATGTAAGTATGACAGCACGTATTAGTCTAGTCTAGCCGACTGTTGAAAAAAATGAAAAAAGCGTCAAAATGGTGTCTCTATAGCTATGCATTTTTAACTATACCTCTGTTGCCCTTTTTAGAGTGTTTAGCACAAGACCAGTCAAAGAAATCACTATGAACTAGAGGCAGTGGATTTTTTCAGGTACGCTCATTAAATCCTACCAGGTCTCAAAGCAATTTCTGCCTGTCCCTTCTTTTACCTTTGTTTAATATTTTTGGGACTGAGATTTCACTGGTTGGTCTCCACTTAAGGTGTCAGTTGTTTGCTTCTTGCCCTCCCTCCAAATTCAAGGAAGTACCTGTCAATGGGGTAAATAACATGACAACAAACCAGTTCTCCCCCACTGGTCAGGTCACTCTATTAAAAAAAAAAAGTTCTGACCAGAGGTTTTCAGAATAAATTATATTACTACTATGTAGTGTCAATAAATACAGAGACAGCACAAATAATCCTGTTACAGAAATGTATGTTTGGACAAGTGAAGCAGGAAGAGATTAAACTCAAGCATTACTAAGCTTAAGAAATTTTAGGTGGTTAAAAGGGCAATGACTTCAGTAGCAAACTGCCAAATGCTAGGAATATGACAAGCTGCACTGTTCTGTAGCTTATTGTATCCCCTTCCTACCAACTTTGTAGCAGCTGAATTTCTCTGTTCGGTAAATGCAGAATCATAGAATAGGTTGGGTTGGAAGGGACCTTTAAAGGTCACCTAGTCCAACCCCCCTGCGGTGAGCAGGGAAATATAATTAACAGGATTTTCAGATGACAGAGTAGTTGTGGGGAAAGAAGAACGGATCATTTAAAATGGGTTTCCTTGTCACAAGAAAGATAATCACAGAATGGTTTAGGTTGGAAGGGATCTTAAAGATCATCTAGTTCCAAATAATGGGACTTTATGTTTACAAGCAGCATAAACTTGCTGGGAAAAAAAGTACTCAAACCTGGTTTTAAACAAACTGTGCCTGTTCTAAATTAAATCATTTTCCAGCACTATTAAAGTAATACAGCTTATTGCTGCAATATAAGCATATAGGGTTGATTCTACACTTTGAAGACTTCTTCTATTTCCAGAGAGTTTCTGTTAGAGCATTCCTCTTATTTATTATTGCTGAACTAATCTTGACATTTGACACTACTTGATGTTCTGCCTGTATTATCACAGCTGAGCTTGGGCTCAGATAGTTCCAGTTTGCAAAGCACTGAAACGCACTGAACACCTAAAGAATTTGCTAGTATTTAGTTTTCTTTCTTGTTCACTCTGTGATAGGGCTACAATTAATGAATGGGTATGTGCACTCCCTCACCCAGAAAATAAAAATTATTAAATAAAAAAACCCTGACCGTGTATGCAGCAGGCTCCCAGAAACAGGTTTTTTTGGCTTTTTTTTTTTTTAATGAGTACAGACGCTCTCTTTAAGCTTGTAAGCAAATGAAGAGGCAGTGTTTTAGGCCTTCAGCTAAAATCCCATTTTCCTTATGTGCACTGCCTCTGACTTGCTGGTACTTGCACAGAGAGGAATTTTAAGTACAGTGCAAGCGAGCTGGGGTCGAGGAGCCTGGTACGTTTTACCATATCCTCACATTTTACCCTGACTGTTACCAGTTACCTCAGAGGGCATCTTAAACGTCCTGTCGGATAATTCTCCTGCGACTGGGGTTCCCCCCGTCTGTAACAGGTAACTTGGTCAGCACGGCCGGCAGAAAGGGAGCGATGCCTGGAGCGAGGAGTGGAAGCTGCAGCCCGACACGGGGCAGGCCCGCGGGACGTGCCGGAGCCCAGGCGGGCGGCCAGCGCCCAGGCAGAAGCGCCCGGCCCGGCCCCCGCCACTCCCCTCACGCCACCCGCCGGCGCCGGAGGGGCGGCGGGGCGGGAAGGGGTGCCCCGCTCCCCCTACCTACCTGTGAGGCGGATGAAGCCGCCGACGCTCTCGGGCAGCGGCAGGCGCTTGAGGTACGCGGGGAGCTGGACCTTGACGATGCGGGCCAGGCTCTCCAGCACCATAGCGGCGGCGGCCGTGAGAGAGTGGGGAGTGGGGAGCGCTCCGCGACCACCAGCCACCCCCGCTACCGCGACCCGCGCGCTTCCTCAGCCCGCTCCCGCCGCGCACGCGCCGCGGGGCGGGGCGACGCCGGTGCCGGCCCCGCCGGCGCGTGCGCAGCTTCCCCTCCGCTCGGGCCGCGCTTCCGGCGGGCGCCGCGGGGGGCCGCTGCCGCCGCCAGGCGGCGCGCGGGCGGCGCCGGCCGTTACAGCCCGGAGGGAGCGGCGAGGCGAGCGGAGCCCGGTGGGCAGCGGGGTCGGGGCGGGGTGGTGGGCCCGGCCCGGCCCGGCTCGGCTCGGCTCGGCTCGGCTCGGCGGCCGTTGGCAGCCAGCAAGGGCATCTCCTGAGTCAGCCGCTCTCCTGAGGCGAGGGCGGGAGGGGGCAGCGCCCGGCCTGCGAGTCTGTGGTGATGTCCGGCTGGTGGTTTGGGCCTCGCTTGAAGGTACAGCTAGGGAGGTGAGGGAACGCGACTTTAATAACGTGTGGCTTATGATTTATAGGCTATATGTTACCTGTCGTCATGCTGTTGTGTTAAAGTTGCATTTTCAAGTCAACAGTTTAAAAATATGGAAGCAAAAGACTGAAAATTCTTCTTCCTGTGAATGGTGTTTTTCATATAGTATCATAACTCTTTTGAGGTGGGATAACGTGAGTGCTGAGAGGTTTAATATTACAGGGAGAGGCCTGTCCGCCTCATGTTGGGCAATAGTTTGCGCAGAACAAGCCCTATCTCTGAGCATGTTAGTTAATTTTATTTCATTTTATGTCAAGGAGACTGGTCATTTTGGCATAGAAAATTGCCCCTGTATAGCCAGGTGAAAAAATGGGAAGTATGCAGTCATTCCAGGTCTATTTAGACAATCCAGCCAGACTTGAAATCTCTTGTATTAGTCCCTTGGTCATAAGTCCAACACCATTTGGTTCGAGATGTATTGCTACTGTGAGTGAATCCATCAGGTGCCAGTAGCATACAGCACAGAGCACGAGCATCTTCAGGAAAGCTGAAGCAGTGCAATCCTTCCAGAAGAGGTATCTCCTTCCTTACCTGATCTTGACTGGAGCAGAGTTCTCTCTCCTCCCTCAGTGTATGGAAACCACACCGTATCTGCCCATATCAACTGTGCACTTTTCCTGCTGGCCCAGAATTGGTGATTAAGAAGTTTTGGGGTAAGTTAATAGGGTTGAGCAAAGCAATGAAAGAGTAATTATAGGTATTTCTTGAGTCAGATGAACCCACTGGTCTGTCTTTGGCTGAATCTACTTGGTAGTCCTGTTTGCCTTGTATTGACTAGGATATACAAGGCCAGTGCTAGATCTCTTCCAGTTCACTAGTTTGCTTTAATGATCGATTCAGGGCAATCTTAACCAAAAGTTAAAATCACCGTAAAAAAACTAAGGCAAAAAAACAAATACTGGAAGCTAGCTTTAAGACAAAGAAATCCAGGCTGTTTGTGCTTCTGGCCTGAATATTACTTTTCTACCTGTGACCCTGCATTAACATTTCCTGATGAATCATCTTCTTTAGCTAGTGAGAATATTCCTGTGATCTCAGAGTATCTGAGTTCCCTACCTCACCAAAGTTTATCCTTGTAATGACTATGTCTGATGTCCTGAGATGATTCCTTCTTATGTAGGCAAATGCCTGCTATTAGGCAAGATAATGAAAGAGCATAATGCTTGATTATTCTGTAAATATTACACATCAGATGTCATGATGTAACCTTGTTTGTGAAACTTTCTGAGGGAAGAATACGTAAGGCTGAAGATACATAAGGTAAATCCTCCAGCTCTCAATCAAACAACTTCACATTGAATTTGGGAGCCTCTGTCCTTCCCTCCTCCCTTTCTTCTGCTCTTCCAGCCTTCTCTGGATGCTAGCTGTGATACTGAGAGCACAGCTGACATTTCACTGAAGCTCCTGAGCCCCGCTGTGCTGCCTTTGATCAGTGCTCCACTCAGCACGCTGCTAGACAATCTGCACATGTTGCAGAGAGGAACCGTTCTCACTGCGCCTCGCCTGTCTGCATAGGTATCAGTTGACATGAGTCATGAACAGTTTTAGTATATGAAAGGCTGAAGTCATAGATTATGGAAAAACTATAAAGAAAATGAAGCCTGAATGAGATTCTTAACTGAAGAGGAGGCAAAAGATGGTCTTTAGAAATCCAGTTTGAACTGGACTCAGGAGATGCGTGTTCACTCTCCAACTTGGCTGCAGACTTCCTGTTTGACTTAAGGGAAAAAATGTAAGCTGTAGGCTTGGTCAGTCCTGCAGAAAAGAACAGGGTTTCACGCGGTAGTCCATCTTCAGGGACTACGTTATGGGGTCAGAACTTAAGATCGGTCAACATCAGGAGGTTTACCAGGCAGGTGTGACATCTTCCGTCTTTTACACATGTTTAACACCTGGCGTGGATGTTCTTATTCCACAGGCAGATAGCTTCTTCAGGATTTTATCAGCATCTTTCTCAATTTTGCCTCAAATCACAATACTGTTGAGTATCTAGAAATTTTTCTACCTTTTTTGGGGAAAGTAATGTGCAACAATTCATTCCTGCATATTTAGCTTCAGTTTGTGAACTGTTAAAAAGTAGAGATTGCCTCTGCTTATGTGTTTCATGCTGAATATGGCCACTGAAACTCTGGTATTGGGTAGGATATATAGGAGTTGCTGTAATAAAAATAACAGCACAAAAAGCCCAAGCATAGATACTTGAACAGAACCTAGGTCACTGATACTGAAATATGATTATTGCTTTCAGCAGTAAGTATTCTCTGTCACTGGGATTTTTCATCTAGCAAGAACATTACAGGTAAGATGGAGCATGGAGCCGACATGAAGAGATCTACATGGTGCTAGCTCAGGTCTTTTACATGGAATTCCCAAAACACAGCCCAAAAGAGAACCAGCCCGATTAACTTAGTACTATGCATGCTTTGATGAGAATAGTAGAAAAGTTCATGGTGCAGGTGCAGGTCATATTTGGCAGAATTTATTCTGCCAAGAATAATGTCACTACAACATAGCTGCATTGGTCCAGCTTGCAGTAGAAGTAAGAGTTGCCTTCAGCATCCACAAGCTGGTTGGTCCTGGTGCAACAGACTGAGCATAGGTGAAAAGAAGCCAGTTGTGTTCCTACTGTTGTTACCCTTCAAAAATTGCTTAATTTCCCTGTGCCTTTAATTCAGCTGTAAAATGAGATAATACTTGCCCTTCTGTCTAGATCACTAAGATTTGCAAAGGCAAAGAACATTTATAAATTATATTTATTTATTTTATTTTACCAAATACACACCAGTAAGGATGAAAGATGAGAGATTCTGAGGTAGCAGACACACAATCCTTCCATCTCTAAAACAAGACTAAGTAGCACAGTAATTTGCTCAGCACTCTTTCATGGTAATGAGCTTTTCTATGAACAGGCTGTCTTGTGTTGTTAAAACCATTTTCTTGTAATTGGCATTGCCATTTTCCCTACTGAGCGCCTAGAATAATCTCTGCAGCAGGCAAAAGTACTATTGTCAACTAAAAACTATCCTGCCACCAAAGGGCTGACTTCTGTGATCAGCAAACACAAGCCTCTGTCTAGGAGGAAGCTCGCTCTCCCTTTGTATTCGAATCATTTCACAATGGGGTTTGATTAGCTGCTGTTCCTGCTGTATGCAAAGATCTCTCTCTCTTCCACTTCCCCAAAAGCAAGCAAAACCATTAGACCCTAGGAGGGCTGTAGGAACTGTGATTCATTTCATGTGATGTCTCCATCAGTTAGTTATGTGGCACTGTCAACACTCAACTATTAAATAATTGAACCTCAAAAAAATAAGGAGACTGGCTTAAAAACTTAAACCTTAAAACCATATATATAAGGTTACTTTCCTCTATTTTATGCTTATGAACATTGCAAGCAAGTTGCAATTGCATTGCATGCAGGTTAGGTTTTAATTTCTTATTTTTACATCCAGAGGATTCATTGCCTTTAGAGGAAAGCTGAGATTGTCGTGCTTTCCCTTGACTCCGAGACCTGGCACCTTAAGTGGCTTCTGCTGGTGTTTATCGAAAATATCTACTGTTCTGTGGTGGGAAAGCGTTCAAGAGAAAAATGAGTTAAGGAGACAAATCATATTCATAATAGAATCAATAGGGTGATTTTGTGATAGCATAATTTTCGTATTATAAAATTACTACTGAATTAGCATGATACTACTTTTATAATCTAACTCATGTCCAAGAATTTTACAATGGAACTATTACGTTTTGAAAGCAGGTGTTATTGTAATTGCCTAAGTAACTGCAGTGTCCTACTAATAGCATGTATTATTGTCGAATTTTAAAATTCCCTGTGGCTTAGAATGCTATTTATTGTCGCAGATTGTAGCGAATTAATTTGTGAAAAGAATGAAAACAGGAATGTAAAGAAAAATGGTAAGATTTCTAAGAATTGCATCAAGTTCCAACATGGCAACTTTGTGCATGAAAGAAGAGAGCAGTAGACAGTTTTTATTTATTCAAGAAAAATACCATGCTTTGATCTCTCAGCCACAGGTTTAACATTTTAATTTCTTCTTCTGACTACTACTGCTGGGGAGTGGGAAGTTTTACCCATGAGCTTGGTATGAAACAAAGTTGAAGAAAACCCCAACTCAAGAAAGGATAGGTGTGTTCAGTACTAACTTCCTAGATATCCTCAGATAAATAAAGTTCAGTTACTTTCTACTTAACATTGTCTTTTTTTTCCAAGCTGGAACTGTCTTTTTATGCATTGGTTAGCACTGGTCTACAATGGTGGTCTCTACAGCTACTATAACATTTGCAGAAATAGCACAAGGTGAAACTATGAATATCCACTTGGTTACACTAAGTTACTGATTTCAACTGCCTTTATTTAAAGCATAGAAAATAACAAGTTGTATGACATGAAACTATTGTAAGTAACACCAGTCAAGTAACACTAATGATGCACAAGAAAGTACACAGTAAATATAATATTGCAATGAGTTTTAAATTTTGACGCATTATGTGAATCATCCAGTCTTTCCATCCACATTACGTAGCTGATCCGGTATGTACTGCTCCTGAGGATCCAGACTGATCTGATCACTGGTCACATACAGACTTGCGCAGATTTGGAACTTTATTGGCTTCCAGAGAGCTGCTAATTCACAACAGTTTTATTCAAATCAGAACGAGTATCCTTAGGATGTTTGTAAAAGACCAGATACGTTACTGATTTGTGGCAGGTTCTGCCTGGTTTGTTGCAATAAACCAGGCTGCAAAATCCCCAGATTGTCCCCTGGGAGGAAGCTGCAGTGATGGAAAACAGATATATCCTCCCCTATGCTAAAGGACCTACAGAGGACAAAGCCGACACAATCTGGGAAGTACATGCTGCTAAATGAACAGATATGAAGTAAAACCACTATTAAAACACTACAAGCCACTCTCTTATGATGGCAATTCCAGGGAAAAGAAACTATATATATGTCAAGATGTTCTCAGCAAGGGACCACTCACCGTTCCCTTTTAAACTGCATTGATCTTTGCTATCAGTGATGACTGTATATCCTTGATCAGGCAACTAAGGGTATATTTGTTTCCTTAGTACTTTAATCCCTTGGCGTAATAACTGTCACTGAAAGGTATTTCCTTCATTTTGTAAGGCAAGGGTGAGAATGCCACAAGACTAATTCCTGTGATGCAATGTGCATTCGTTGGCAGTAGCTAACTATAGCACAGAAAAAATACCAGCTTCACCTGCTGAGGACAGAGTACATGATCTCTGCAATATGACTGCACGCTGCTCTTAAGTTCTTCCTGTGTCATGATGCCCACTGACACTGCAGTAAAACAGCAGTTTATTATTATTCCTTCTCAGGCTGCTGTGTAACAACAGTGCTGTGGAGATTTCTGAGCCTGTCTCCCCTTTTCAAGGTTAGCCAGGTCTGGCATTGACAGTAACCCATACTCCTCTGTCATCTCACAAGAATAATGAGGAGGAAAAAAAAAACAACCCAAAACACCATGCCTCTTCAATTTCAGACAACAAATATATGTATTAACAGATAGAGATGAAAGCAGAGAAAAAGTGGCTATCTTTAGATTCCAAGGCAATGGCATAGAATAGTACTACAGCAGGTAAATAAGATTAATATAGCTTCTTTTATGCCTATCTTAGTAATGCTTTTACTTTTCTATTTTTTGCAGGCACTCCCTGTCCTCTGGACTGCAGGTCAGCTATAGCACAGCACACTTCTGGATCTAGGTAGTTGGCTACTCCCTAGAAGATTTGTAAGTTACTTCCTCACTTACTTTTCAAGATAATGCCGGAATTTTATATAAATTCTGTACTTCACCCCAGTACAGGGAGCTGTAAGCTCTGTAAATACATTTTTTTTTTTTAATCAGTTCCTTTTTTCCCTTTGAAACAGCAGAGGAAGCAACCAACACAAAAACTAGAATATAAACATATCACCTCAAGGTTTTCAAAACTTACTTTACAGGAATGTAAGCCTAATGACTGTGAAAGGTAAAAATTAAATGAAAAATAAATACATGGTAATTAAGAGGCATTCATCATAAACAACATGCTAGGAGAATGCTTTTGGAAACTAGGAAAAGATCCTAGTGTCCCTTTTTTTTAGAGCAGAAAGTCTTGTATTGAAAATTAGTCTTGTCATAGGTGTCTGTACTTAAGATGCTTGAGAATGTTTTAAACTGCTTCCCCAAGAGGAATTAAATTATTTTTATTCAGGTTTTTTTACACTTTTATGCGAGTTATTTTGACAGCTTCAGGGATAGAAATATTATAATTATTCAGAAAACAGGTATGGTAGAAATGGATTCTGCACATAGTCCCTCAAATTGCCTGTCCAATATGATTTGATACTGTCAAATATCCTGAACGATGTAAGAGTAAGCGTATCATTTAGTTTCCAAGTACCTGGGTCCTCCATGCCTAATTGCAGCACTGTTCATTTTTCTAATATGGGAGCTAAACAGCAATCATAAAATCCTTTAACGTAGGCCACCAAATAGTCAGGAAGGACTTTTTCCCTGTTAACTTGAATTTAAATCCCTACAACTAAGAAAATGACTATCTTGGATCCCACTACCAACTCGTTAAGCCAGTATTTTTCAGTGGGTTTGGGTTTTTTTCAGATGATGTCCCATTATCCAAAGCAAAAAAAAATTGCAGCCCTCAGTGTCTTTATAAAAACGAATTAACATCTATTGCTTGTAAAAGTGCCAAATCTATGTAGTATTTCTTGGAAGGCTGAAAAGTGTGCTTGACCTTGAAGAATAAAAGTCACCAGGAGTGCAGAAACTAGGTTGCCTTTGCTTTATAATTTGCAAAATTTTCAACAATTTGCCAACACCTGACCATGTTTCATGACTACCATGTGTGTCACAACCCACCCTGTCAGAAACACTGCCCTGGTCCATCCCCCTAACCATAACGATGAATTTCAGTATTGGTGGTTTATAGTCATCAACAGTATTTCCCAAATTACAACAGGACAGCAAACAAGAACAATATTCCTTCCTTCTAAAAGACATATTTGGCTGTAATTACCTGGATATTTGAGGTCTAAGCAAGCTCTTGGACATCTTATGGTTAACTGGGACATAGTAAAAACTGAAAAGATCAGCCAAATCTTTAAAGATGAGGTTGCTCGAAAGGCCAAAAAGAAAAGTGGAATGACTTCTAGTATCATAGTTGGCTAGTTAAATCCATTGTCTAAATACATGGCATATACTCCTGTCAATTCAAAGACAAACAAAAAACAAACAAAAACCCTGAAGTATTTCTGTGGACTTTCTTATTTACTTCATTATTTTAAATTAAGTCAATACAGCATCAAACAATTAAAACACTGCAGTCTACAAGACTATGTAATAATATCCCCAGGGAAACACAGCATTATTTTGTATAAAACAGAAGGGGCGGGGAGGGGGGGCCGAAGAGAGAATGTTCTACAAGGAAAAAAATCCTCTAATGAAGAGTGACAGAAAGTCAGCTTGCTACCTGGGCTGAAGTGTAATGTTTATTTAACTACAAATACGTGAACGATTCACCAGCAGGACTGCCTCAGAAGATGGGGGAATGGCCAAGAAAGGTTGTTTGCTGCGGACCATTTGGGAAGGCAAAGGTACTAGGGCTCCTAACTCAGAGATGGTCCCTGCCCCAGGTCTTCTGGAAACACTGGCTGGTCTCTGTGGGGAAACCTCCTAAGATAAAAGGCAGTATATACTTCAGTATAAAGTACACCATCAGTGTACTGAGCTAAGTAACTCCCTGTAACTCTAACCAAACAATGAAAATTGTACTTGCCGTGTAGCAAGCCAGGAGAATGGAAGCCTACACTTCAAATCAATGAACGCAGCATGTTGTGAAGTCTGAACTATACTAGGGAGACTGAAATACGTTAGCTAGCCTGTTTGAATAATTAACCCTTAACATTTTATCCAGATTAGCAACTTTTGTAGTGTATTAGGTACACTGGTCAAATCATTTGTTAAACCCAAACACTCCTCTAAGGTTGTGGTTTGCTTAGTGCTTAGTACATTTGCAGCCTGGAACAAGCACTGGAGGAACAACCAAATTAGGATGGTCCAAATCTGACTAGTAATCGATTATGTCAAAGTAATAAAAATAGACATATCTTGAAAACACTTCAGAGAGTCCTTTGATGTCTCCTTTAGTAAACACAATAGGACAAAGTAAGTACTGCTGAAAACTGCCATAAGAGCTTGGTCATTTTCAGTAACACTGTAACTCCGACAGACTTAGCATGCAGTCTGAAGGCAGCCCAAGAGGTCAAAAAACAGGTATAACATGGAAAAGTAACCACCTCCAAAGGGATGGGGTAAAGTAGATCACCATTAAACACCTTTTTGAAGAGATCTCCAGTTGATGTACCCTGGCCTACTGAAATTGATAAAACTCTGATTTCCTCCAGAGAGGGATTTCACCTGCTGAATTCAGCCTGTGTTACCTTATTTTAGCACCTGTGACTAATTGCTCAGCCCTTCACACCCCTCTTTGAAGAGGATATTTTGCCATGTATGCATATATTATCTATGTTTATTCAGGAATGTAAAGAATTCATAGGAAAGAAGAAAACAAAGGTAGTTAGTAACTGCATGACAACAAAACTTTTTGGTTTTCAAAATTGGCATCGTAATTATGTCGTGCACGTGCTCATCTGAATTTCATGCTTCAATATCCATAGGGCTGAATCAGCACAGAAAATGAACATTCCTGTTGACACAAACTGCCGCTGACTTGAAAGGAGTGTCTTTTTTATTTAGATCAAATGATAGTTTTGCTGGGAAAAAAATAATATTCTGCATGAATACTAATAAATATCCTGTAGCAATTTTCAGAGATTTTGTTGTTTAGGTCTGTGAAAATAGCGTAATGAATTTTATGTCGTCAAAACTTTCTTCTTGTAAAATAGCTCTTATTTTCTATAAGGATTTCAAGAGAAGAGAAAAATCTTCTTCAACTGAAAGAAAACTATGTTGTCACTATGAGGCTAAAAAAGTGCTAAAAAATGAAGTGCTAAACAAAATCCTGAAAACTGGAAAATTTTGTGGATAAATTTAGCCTGTTGATCTCAGTGTAAGTTACTGAAGTATTTTATATTCTTGTGAATCCCACATGACCTTATGCAAGCCATGAAACCTTAGCATGCCATTATTCAACAAAGCACTCGGACTTTTCACTGGGACTCATATGTGGACTTAAACGTTAGAGCTTCCAACTCCCTACACAGAGCAGCAACAACTTAAAATGGATTAATGTAGGGACTCGGTGTTTTGCCCTGTGACCTAGCAGTGAGACAAAGAGCACTACTATACAAAGGAAGCATGTGGAATAGCTTGGAAATTGTTTCAGTGAGAATGTCAGAGAAGCTGTTGAAGAAACAATGGGAGATGAAGAATTGCCAAGCTGGAATATAAGACAAAAAGTTACCTTTTATCTAATATTCCTTAGAAAGCTAACCGCTGCCTAACACATTGACCTTGGGCTGGACTCCAGATGTGAAAGGGTTTTGCTATCTCTTCTTCCTAACAGAAGGAGAAGTAATGGTCCCAGATGTAACAGCCAGGGAGCTGAGCACGCAGTACAAAGGCTGGAACTATGACCTTGCTATCCTTCTTGAAGGGGAGAAGCCCCCATCTACACAGGAAGGGCTGCTGGTCTTGGTATGTAGAACATGGATCAGGTGGAACCCGGTGACATCCCCAATCCTGTTTTTCACTGTCATGTAATGGCACTTGGGTTGGCAAATTCAGCCTTTTTATTTGTTGCGTTAAAAAAAGCCAAAATCTTATTTTATCAGCTTTCTTCCATGGTCTTATTCTTTGTGGTCACCACTGAATCAGAAGGGTCCCCAATAAGGTAAATTTTGCTCAGATTAAAGAGGGATTTGACTGCAAGCTTGATTTATGATAATTAAAGGAAAAACAAGTTGGACAGGATGCTGAAGAGAAAATTAAGGCCTGGTAATACATGCAAACGGGGAGAAGCTGTTGTTGATCTTCTTAGCGCTTTGTTTTCCAGCAGCAGAAGCTGTTGTATTTTGTCTCTTCCAAACAGGAACTTATAATGGTTTACCGGATGGACAAATAAGAACGATGTCTTGCTTTTGTTGAAGTAATTTTTTTTCTTTCCTAAAAAGGAAGATCTTTTTGGAAACATTTTGCATCTTGTTTCCCCCTTTTCTCTCAGATATATGAAGCGTCCTGTATGTAATGCTGCTTGGTGTCCAGGGTGCTTAGTTGCTCCACCTGTTTTGAAGACAGGTAGAATAGCACACTCAAAATGTAGAAGTGGCTGGTCTCAGGCAAGCGGAAGTGAAAAACTGACACTGATGTGGAAGCAAGCTACACCAACCTTTAAAATAAGGCTGGGTTGCTTTTCCCTCAAGTCCCCTCTCTACGCTGAGGGGAAGTGCTGTAAGAATATATCGAGGCGATCTCCATTCATGCGTGCTCTGCTGGACCATCGCAAAGCAGCTGAAATGGACCGGCAAATTCAGCCTTCGGAGGTTGTTGACCGCTTGGCCGCACAGGGCTCTGTAACGCCATACTTGAAAAAGCAAACAAAATTCAAAGATGGAGTTCAAGTGAGCTGGTCTGTTCTCAGTGGTTTTGTGCAAACTGTTTATTACCATGCCGCATCTACTGAACTATTTTGCATAATAAACCTCTGAAAAGCAAACCCAACTCCACTACCGTATGAGGATTAGACATGGTAATACCTCTCTTCAGCCACTTCTGAGGATTAGCTTTAAAAATCAAATTAAAATGAAGCAAACCCAAATAGACTGGGTAGTTCCACAGTAAGTTCCAACACCTGTATTCAGTAACCATCATCTGTGCCTTTTGCATTTTATATTACTATATGAGGTATCTGTGCAAATACCATTATGGTACACCTGCTGCATATGGTAAAGGTGAGAAACTCTGTGTATGGCACATCAATATTCTAAGGTTAGGAGGCCTTACCTGCCTGAGTATTCCTACTGAAGTAAAAAAAAAAAAAATCTATTTGTTTATTTCCAAATGCTGAGGGGAAAATACATGATATTTACCTCACAATTTGAGGAAAAAGAGACGAGGGTGAGAAGTATAATGTTCTCCAAGCAGGACTGTGTGCTGTGACTTGGAGAAATGGCCACAGAACTGTGAGTATGCATCTCATTTTTCATTCCTACACAAGTCATTGTTTTTTATTCTCTTTCTCAAGTGTGTGTATTTGTTTTTTTTTTAAAAAAAAAACCAGTGAGTGTAATAAAGTGTTTGTCTAAACAGGTATACTAAAACAAAATATGCAAACGTGTTTCTGAGCAATGGCTGTAAACAAGAGCTATCCAATACATTTTTAATTCTATTTGGGGTCAAATGCTAATACAGATACTGATTTTAACACGTAACTGTTGAAAGGCACACAAACAAAACTTGATTTACCAGATTAACAATTCCTGTTGTCTTAAATTAGCAAGGAAAATTGCACACCGTCAACAGTATGTTTGTGCTGTTCTTCATTCCTTTCATTATACAGTAAAATGGGAATCGCAAGCCAGATCAAAACTCTTAATAGAGAGTGATGTTAGGTCAGTAATCTCAAATAATAATTAAAAATGCAGAACTGGAATACTGTTAAGTACCTAAATCTCCTGAGATGACAAACAGTAATGAAAAAGTTCAGGAAGTTTGTAAGCAATTTACAAGGCAGAGGAAGATGTCTGCGACAGACAGACACACTGGTGATTTGCAGCAGTTTGATAGCATCCGTAAGCCAAAGCAGGCAAGGAACAGCGAGGTGTTTTTCAGCAATATTCTTGATTAAGATGGTAAGAACATTAATGAAATAGTTTGGGACTATACTTCCAGAGTATGCTGTTCAGTACCATTAAAATAAGCAAAAAATGAAGACTACACAAGGAAGTTGCTAGGGATGGTTTAGGTGATCCCAGAGAGATAACTGGACTTTACAAGAAGAACAAGGCATTGTTTTCTCTCCAGCCTGTGCATGATACGAACGCTAAAATTATGGCAGTCCTATTTTGAATAAACACTACTACTTACCTACGGTACTATTTTTAAAATTAAAAAAAGAGCATTGCTCCCCTAATTCACTGCTGGCTATTCTCAGGCTTCATACTGAAAACTTTGTTACACAATCGGTTTTTTTGAATATACTGCTTTCTCCAGCCCAGTAATAATTAGCATCCTAGATAGCAAGAGAACTAACAGTAGTGCGATAAAGGCACTATAATGAATGCGAACTCGGTTCAGTGCAATGAATTTAGCTTATTATGTATCCATACTCCCTGGACAGCAAACGCCATGTTTACTAATACGATACGTCCCCTCATTGCACCAGAAAGCCAGTCTGGCAACCTTTCTCTGCTTGTTACTTCACGGAAGGGGAGTAGGAGTCCTTCTCCACGTACACAAGTCTGCATAAATCTACACTATTTATTACTATGAGAAAACAGAGCCGAGCTGAGAGTGATTTGTTGACCTGTGCTGCACAAAATAGAAAGCCTCCAAGCAGCTGGAGGTGCCGCAGAAGGTATCACTGCGAATTAGAATTATTTTATGACCCTGTGCTGACAGTCTGTGTTACGGCATCTTCCCTTCGGTGGTGGTTTTCCCCTCTACCCAGAAATTCGGGTTGGTTTAGTTGTAGATGTCGACGCCGTAACTAACGCAGTTTCCAGGCCCGTTGCTCTCGCTCCGGGCCTGCGCGCCTTGGCGATGCCGCCGCTCCCCGGGGCGCGGGCAGGCTTTGGGCTGCATCACTGGCACCGCCGTCATCGGTGCGATCCCCTTTGCCCCCGCTCCCCCGCCGAGGCGCTCTCCTCTCTCCGCTTCCAGGCGCTCCGCGTCCCGCCGAGCCCCGCGGCAGCACGGGCAGCGAAAGCCATGGTGTTATTTCTTCGAGGCGGAAGAACGCCTCAGCCGGGCTCCTTGCCACGCCGCCGCTCCAACGAGCCCCTTCCCAGCTGCCCGCCGCACGGACACCCGGGCAGGCAAGGGAACAAGGGCCGCGAGGGGCGGAGAGCAGCTCCGCCGCCGAGTCGAGGCCAAGCGATGCCCGGTCCACAGTGCGGCCCGACGGGGCACAAGCGGCGGGCGCGCCAGCCCCCCC
>VFFE01009170.1:1504831-1580450 GCA_008921705.1 Burhinus oedicnemus | reverse complement strand
GGCTTAGGCCCGGCACCTCGGGGGTCGGCCGGGGCCCCCCGGGGTGGGGCTGAGGGGGGGCTCGGTTGTGGCCGGGGCGCGGGCGGGGAGCGGCAACTCCCGGGGGCGCTGAAATGTCAGCGCAACCCGGAGCCACACCGGCGCGGCGGTGGCGTCGCCGCCGCTGCCCCTCCGCCGCCGGCCGGCCCGGATGGTGCCGGTACGTGTGTGCCGAAGGGGCTTTCGGTCCGATCGCGGCCCTCCCCGGGCCAGGCAGCCTGTCTCTCGGGCCGGTCTCTTCCCCTCTGGCGTGCAACTTCTTTCCCGCATTGTAAGATGGCGGCGGGTTCGCCTAGTTCGGGCTCTTTCCGGGATCTCTCGCTTTCTGCAATAACATGACACACACACGCACGTCCGCGCTCCCGTCGACTCCGGAGCAGCTGCCGCCGTGCCATCCTCTCCCCGCGTTCCCCCACCGCCACCCTCCGCCCCGGGGCCGGCTCGGCCCTGCCGCCGCCCGGCGATCGCCCTGCCGCCTCGCCTCGCCCCCCGCGCCGGGCGGGAGCGCGCACCGCGCCGCCGCCGCCTCCCCCGTTGCACAATCGGAGCCGGGTGGAGTAACTTCGCGGCTAACTCGGAAAAAATGCCGAGGTGATGAAAGGGTTTTTTGGGGGTTGGTTTTGTTTTTTGGTTGGGTTTTTTTTGTTTTTTGTTTTGTTTTAAAACCTCTCCTGGGGAAGAAGGCTCCCGACGTGAGGCTGCGGTTGGGCAGCTTTAGGATTTCTCGGCGGCAGCGCTTCGGTTTTGGGAATTGCTGGGATGTAATTGCAAACGCGATGGGAGCGCAGTGGCGTTACCGGGAAGTCGCTGTTGATCTGTGCTCCTACGCGAGCTACGTGGAGCATTTACGTATTTGAAGAGCGGAGAGGAGTTTTTTGGTCATCTCGTAGCCTGCCAAGATGGCAGAAAGTCAGTGTGTCCTGAAATCGATTAACTAAACTTCGGTGCGCAAATCACCTTTTATAGGTGTTGTATAAAGTTTGCCACCTATTAATCTTCCTGTAATTTCACATCTCTTTTGCAGTGGGCATATTTTAGTCAAAATGAGGTTATTTATAATTTATTAGTGAAAGGATAGTTCTCTTATCCCTGAAAATTTTGAATCTGTTCTGGATTAGTGCTAGCTAAATGAATTGTCTTCGAATTACCACTACGCTCTCACAGGAATTTCAAAACAATTCCTTTTGAATCTGCCATCAGAACTTGTTCCCCTGTATTAGTGGATGATATCACTTGAGTTGAGACGCAGCTAGGATACTCCCTGGTATGCTTTGTCATCAACCCATGCTTATGAAACACATTCAGGCGCTGCAGGTAAGAATTTATTGTCAGATATAAACCAAGGCAAACCTCGATTTACATAGTAATCTCGTGGTCAAAACCTTAAAACGATTCAGCATGACTCTTGAATCAATAAGTCATCTCTTCGAGTTCAAGATTTTGGCCTGTTGTGTGCAGTCGCTTGTCCTGTATTGGTCCTTACTCTCTATGGCACTGTGTAGTAGCAAGCTTCTTCCTTTCCCCAGTGCTAGAGTTTAGGATTGGTGAGACGGTTGGGCTAGGGTTCTTTTCTTATTTGTTGGGGGTTTTTTTAATTTTTTTTTTTGATTGAGGTTGGGTTTTTTGTTTTAAAGGTACTATTTTTAATCAGTCACACCATGCTACAAGATACGCTTCCAAATTCACATAAGGTTTACAGTTTTGATTTTGTATTTGCTGATGTGGAAAGTCAAAATGGTGATGTTTTACTAGACTGAAACCATTGCTTGCAAGTTGCTTTCTTCCCAAGCATGGTTTCAGATATGAATATTTCTGGGATGGAAGCCGAAATCCAAAAATAGCAGGGCCAATTTTGTAACAAGGTGGTTGTGAATTTAGATTTTAGTCTTGCCAACCGGTAAAGCCAGAGAATGGCACTCTGTCACCAGTGAGCTGGGATCCCCTGCCTTCCAATTGTGAGGTCACAGATCAGACCTTGAAACTCTGCTTCCTTGTAGTACGTTGTTGGCGCTAGATCAGAACAGGCTAAAGAGAGACCAGGACCTCAGAACATTGTAATCACACATAGCTGATTTAGTCTGACTTGGGGTATTACCTGTCAGGGCTAGAATTGATTGCCTCCTGCAGTAGATGACATCCCAAATGCACCAGTGAAGCTATTTTCAGTCTGTTTGGTCAACTCCCTGTTTGTTGACCTGACGTATCAAGTAAAATAGAATTTTTTTATTATGTTGGGTAAATCGGACTTTCAGACTGTGTTAGTGTAAGTTTAATCTGAAATACATTAGACATTCAGAATACAACAACCCCTACTTAAAACATAACTGGCAAATTCTACTTTTGGTTTGGAAATAAAAGCACGTGAGTAGTCATGTGTTATGTGTTGGGTTATCTACTTCTAGAACACCCTTTATAAAGCTCTCTTCAAACTGAAGTAGTTGTCAGGTATGTAGCCAGTCCCAGAATGATTATGTTATGCTGGAACTCATCATCATATCTGTGCCATCTGCCCTGAGGGTAGCCTGCATTTGATTGGCAAAACTCTGCTTTTATTGATACAACTTGCTCTGCATAAGAGTGGCAGTTGTTTTGTTATAAAAAGCAAGAGCTTTTGCCATGGAATAATGTGAACTTACGTCGTGATTTTAATTGTTTCCTTTCCTGAAGATGAAATTTTTCCAAAATTATCATAAAGGCAATGGAACAAATTCATGTTGATTTATGATCTTGTATTGAAATGCTTGATACACGCTTGTGGCACATTGTCTTGGTCTGAAGTGTTGAGTGGTGCTCACCGAAGGCATATCCCATAATTGCTGTGGCATGTTGGTGCTTCCGGTTTGAATGATGATGATCTGGTAGTAGTGAAACATTTATGTAGGAGTAGGGAACTGGGAATGTGTAAAATTGAGAAAACTTGGGAACATCACATCATCGATATATGGCCATTTTATCGCTGCTATATGCATCCATTAAAGCAAGGTAGTATGAAAGGCCTAAGTGGTGATCTTGATCGGCTAAAAATAGAATTAATACAGGAGATGTATGCATGAAATGTCTCATCTGTGAAATCTTCAAGAAGACTTGTGCCTGTTGTGTTTATGTCCATTTGGTTAAGCATAGCACACGCCAGCATCATTATGTCGAGGTATTTTATTAGAAAATCTTAAGTGGAGTTGGCATCCTGGAAGCTAAAGGCTGAAGGTGGCAAAACCATTTATTGCTACTTAAGTACAGATAGAAGGCTTCCGTTGACAGTGGTGGAGTGGAGACTAAATAACTATTTTCCTCAAGGCTACAGCCTCCAGCAATATTCCTAGATGTGTAATTAATTGCAACTTTAACCCCACTCGTCCTCATAATAAGAAATGCTACTAACCATGGAGATACCCATAATATCTTTCAGAGATTGGATGTAATATGCAGTAATGAAGGCAGCACAGAAATCTGCATTAGTTTAACCAAAGGTGTAGCTTTTGTAGAGGTGATTCAGTTGAAGTGTTATAAAGCCTGCTTATTACTTTTGTTTTAAACTGCTACTCTTTTCTTTTGAACTTAGTATGAAATTTTAAAAAATTAGCTTAACTAGAAAAAGCTGTTGAGAACTAAATTTTCTTCTCTGGAGGAAACCTACAGTATTTTTGCAAGCAGTCTTGGATTTAGTTTCTGGGCTTATTGAAAATAGCTAAATAACTTGAAGTTACGTGATCTTACGCTTTGACATAAGTCTGGATTTGTCTGTTCAGGGGCTGAGAAGGTTAAGATTAATTAGCTAATGAAATGCAGTTAATGTAAGCTTAGTTAAAATGCTTTAAACCTTTGTGAATACTCTCTGTATGTATTGAATTACCTTTTTTTACTTTAGTTAATTCATCTTAACTATTTCAGGTATCCAGGGGTAGACTAAGTCTTGGCTCAAGTACATAATGCAATGCAGCTATGGGACTTGGTGGTTAGAAGGGTCCTGTTGAACCAGAAGGCAGTGGTTGATTTTTAAATCATGAGGTTTCGGTAGTGGAGTTTGGGAAGCGCTAGTATTGAAGAACTTTAGTGTTGGTTCTGTTGTTGGGTTTTTTTAAGTAAGAATAAAATTATTCAGCATCAGCTGAAAGCTGTCATCACTTAAATTCTGTTTAAGATTTAGCTTACCCGAATAGTCAGAAGTGACATTTATGCTATGGAATTAATATCATTAAAATGGAACTAATGCTTCTTAATTGGGTAGGTTTGATACCTGTATTCAAGTCCAGCATTTACTTACTTCTAAGGTCTTGGACATGTTTTAAGAACTAGTCTTTTTTTATGAGAGAGGAAAACTGGTGCTTCCTTAACTAGAAAATTTGGACTCCAGATTTCTCCTGTTAATTGGGCACTGTGCTTGTGAAACAAGTTCCCAGTCAGGGGGGAGAAGGGGGTCATAATCTCACTTAAGTAATTTACAGAACTTTGGAGGTCAGTATCCCATTAGATGGGTACTTCTTGCATACCTTAAGAACAGAGTTTTCCAGTATGTTAAGGATTTGGGTGGGATAATGTACAGGGTAAAAAGGTTGTCCAGCCAACGTTTTCTTTACGATCATTCCAGCTTTTAAAGATCTGTTTTTGAAAGTAAGCCAATGCTTTTGCTGTTATTCCCTGTGTGAGTTTCGTCTACAGAAGAGCTGATGTAGAAGTCTACAGAATGGGCTCCCTTCAACCACCTCCCCGGTCTGTAACCAGCTCTGAGGCACTAATGCCTGCCTTTGCGCTCACACATTAATGGGTAAAGGAAGGGGGAAGGATGTAAACAGCTGTAAATAGCAGCTGTTAAATACGGACCAGTTAAACTGTGGAGGCCACCTCTAGCCTGGCATCATCCTCTACCCACGGATGTTTTCTCTGCATCCACTGGGTTGAACTATTGAAGGGGAGAGAGGATGGAGGTTCTTAACCTCAAGATGTCAAGCGACAGCTGATAAGGAGGAGTGGAAAAGGGGTAGAGCTTTTATGTGATTCAGATTAGGACATTGATACGTGATCACCGATAAATCTTTCTGTTGCAAATGCGAAGGTTTTGCCACTTTAACTGTCTGCCCTGTGTTCTTGTATAGGTCCCTTCCCTGTGCTTCAGAGCTGGCAGATGGGAACGTGTGGTCTGCGCTTCAGCATTAGGTCTGATATCTCAGTTCAAGCTGACTTTTGTTGATAGTTTAGGCTAAGATGCTGTAGCTTACATTGAGAAAGCTGAGTTACAGGCATACTCCTGTGACTGATGTGGTGTAGTAACGTGTGGGTATAATATGCAGAAAAAAATAAATTAGGGTAAGAAATGAAAGCAGTGAGAATGTATATATGATTGCAGTTAGTAGTGTATTTTTATATGCAGTTGCTTTTGTCAAGTTGGCCTTGTCAGAAGAGAGTCTTAAATGTGTTGAGTTGCACATGATAGTTTTGTAAACTTCTTGAATCTAAATTTAACGCCTCAGACTCTAAATGTAAGGTACTGGAGCTTTTTTAAAAACAAAACAATTTATTCAGTGGGCACTGATCTGATATGTTAAATGTGGCAGGTTGTGCTGGGGAAGCCTTGCAAAAAAAAAAAAAAAAACCCAACCAGTTAAAATTACATTCACAAGTTTAAATTGGCGTTTATGCCTTTGGCAACTCTTCATAAAACACTTGGATGTAGACAAGGTTTAATACTGAAAAATGAGCCAAATAGAGCATTGCAGGATTCAAGACTGAAATCTAAATAGATTAAGGGGATTTCTTTTTGTTGTGCTTAAACATTGTTCAAAGCCTTCCTACCAACAGTGAGTTTCAGTATTAAAATTTTGTGTAAAGGAAACCTTTGTTCTGAACCTCATCCCTTTGAGATGCGTGATATGCTAGACATCTTCAAGATCTCCTGCAGTTTTTTCCAGTGTAATTGTGATTTTTTTTTTTATTTATTTTATTCTGGTTTTAAGAAAGCAAAATGAGAGGATTGCTGACTGCTTTGCAAATGTTAGGGCCCAGTAAACAAAGGAGGAGGAGACAAATGTTTAATCCTTTCCATAAGCATCTGGACACCAGAGTTGCAAGCTGAACTGAGTGCAGATGCTGAAGTGCTTTAGGTCTTCCATGAGGATTGTGTTAAGTGCTCAGTTAACTTCATAGCAAGCTTTCTCTGTAACCTGGAGTTAGATTGGCCAGGTGCTCATCACGTCTGTGAGCTTTTCTAGGTTTCTAGTAAATATGAGCGTTCTGCTCTAAGGCAATATTTCTCAACCTTTGCTGGCCTGTTTGAGTAATAATGCCAGATAATTCTCTAAATGAAATAACTGCAAACCTTGTCTTTCCTTTTAGCCTTAGTTTTAGTTTCTTCTTGCCTTGAGTAATGTAGCAGAATCTCCTGAATGACAATCTGCCAGATGAGCAATGGCCCTCTTCCATTCATCTAATTTAGGTTGCAGTCTGTTGATAAATACATTTTAAACACTTTTTCCTTCATAATTTTTTTTTAAGCTTTTTAAAGACCTTTGTGGGCATCAGTGTTCTCTGGATAGATGAGGTGAAACTCAACTGTAAGAGCAGCTGCACTCCAGAAACAGTTTTTGATTTGTTTTTTATGCTCTGTTGGCTCAGTGTGAGCAGTTTTGTGTGTAACTGTACCTAATCCTATAGACAGGCCCTTAGTTTTGCATCTCTACCACTAGCTGTTGAAAACAGAACCATTATGAAGGGTCTTATACGCAATAGCATAATACGTTAGGATAATTGTACAGCTATAGATAAGCTAGTGTAATCATCCCCACATAGTTGTGTTCATGGAATATACCCCTGTGGTATATTGCAAAAGCTTTCATGTGCATCTTTGGATTCATACAAAACACAGACTGGTAAAAGTCGAGACAGCTTTTTAAAGAGAGAGCTCATTTTCAGAGTTCATTAGGTTAAATAATTAAATTTCAGAATAATATATCAGACTACATCTAAACAATGAATTCGCCACACTGATTACAGATGTGGTGTTATTTATTAGAACAGTAATTCGATAACTTTCTGTTATCTTCCTTTCCATACATTTCCTTGAGAACATGGAGAATTCTTTTATTCAGAAAGTGCAGACTCACTGAGGTTAAGTGCCCAATTAAAGCCACTTGTTGTTTCTACAAAAACTTGTCCTGTATGCTACCAGTCCCCGAAGTTCTTTGTGTAGGCTTGGCAAACTGTAGGCCTCTGTCACATCGAGTCCAGGACAGTGCGTGTACAGGTGCTGCTTCTGGATGATGTGTCAAATGCTGGTGGCTGAGGTTCTGCTGTACGTTACTGCGTCCTTGACAAGCTGTGGGGCAGCGTCTTGGAAGGCTCTCGCATAACGCTGCCAAACTCCAGCATCTAATGAGTGTTAAGCTAGCATTTGTGTCAATTTGTCTATCACAATGCCAAAATCTCATTCCTAAGTGGTAGCCATCAGGCCGGACTGCCTTGCTTCAAATATAAACTTCTTTCCAAGTGAATCACCTTTGTCTATATTGAATATAATGTATCCCTTCATTTCCTGGTCATTCTGTTTCACTTAGCTAGGTGCATCTTGCTGCTTTTCTTGTGGCCCGTTTACACTAGTTACCTTCTTCTCTGAGGGCTGCATCGTAGTCCTGGGTTACAGATCAGTGTGGTTCTTGCAGGAAAAACTTGCAAGTGAATAGTATGCTGTTTTTCAGGGTCCAATATTCAAAAGCTTGGAAATGCCAGAATTAAAATACCTGGTTATCATTGAATGGATAGGTAGTTAACCAGTGCTTCACTTCACACTTTTCCCTTCAGCGTACTTTAGTCAATGTACACAGCCCTCACCCTACACTGAGCATGTGTTTTATTTTCAGGGAATGGTAATTATTGTAATACTTCAGAGTTCATGTGTGTAAAGCAATCAGATTTTCTTCATCTTGAGTAAGACAACTGCTGTGTGTTTTGATTACTTTGGGAGAAACAAAAGCCATACCTTTGGGTTCAAAGCAGAACTACAGGTGTGTAGTTGCCACCTTTTTTCTAAGTTTATTCTGAATGCCTTTAGTGAGTGACCAGGAAAGCAAAGTTGGTAACAGTTCTTTTTCCAGTTGGATCTGTCCAGCTCCAGAGGTGAACTCTGCAAAAGGTTGGAATACAATAGAGAGCCGTTTTAGCTGCTGTAACTCTGAAATTTGATGAAAACCATTACCTACATTGTACACCTTCCAAATTTCAGAACAGATGAGAGGAACTTTAGACAATAATCTCATTCACAAAGGGCTTGTGTACTGAAAGATAGGTTCTTTGAAAAGATAGCGTGTAGTCATCCAAGTAGTTTGTATCACAGTCCAAGCACACAAAGTGACTTTAGAGTTGCACAGCAGTCTGGCATTTCCTTCCTTGAGTGCAAGGCTTAAAACATGAATATTTCTATGTTTGTCTTTCAATATACCATTACGATATTGTTGCTAGATATTGTACAAACAATATGCAGTGTATAGCCTGAAAAATTTAGTGCTAAAGGCTTGAGAATGAACCATGAAAAAGGCAGAATAATCAAGATAGGGACAATCACAACTGTTACATTCCTGGTTATATTTTGAGTTTCTGAAAAACTGTTCTGTGTTCTTTGGCCCTCACTATTTTCTGTGACTGATCTTCATGTGTTTTCTCTGCATATTTGCTCTAATTTTTTTTTTTAAATGACAGAAACCTACATCTCTCTATATTATGCACTGTCACTATACGTTGGTTTTATCTGTTTATTGTTAGCCAAAAGGCCAGCTTGTTTGAAAGTAATGATTTTCTGCTGGTTACACTTGTCTTGTGATGTGTATTGTGCCATTGCTTTCTGATTCAGTTTAGAAATCCACATTCAGTGTTCTTTCAAACCGTTATTTTCTCCTTCCAGGGGTAAATTAATTTTCATGCTGAAATGAATGTTGCAAATGCAGGTGTGTGTGTGGGATGAGGCAGTAGTTCTTTGCTGGTTGACACTTCTTAATCTTCAAACAGGCTTAAATGTTCTTCCCCTCCTTTTATAGCTGCTTCCAATCCTTCCTTCTTTTTTAAAGCTGTTTTCAGCTGTGAGCTAATGAGTAAGACTAATGCAGTGATGAATTTTTTGATGCTTAGAGTTTGAAATATCCTGTTTGACATGGACAACATTAGACAAGCACTCAAATTAATAAATGTTGATCTTTTGTTTGGCTTAAGTGTTCTTTTTTTATTTCTTTTTATTATTTAAACTTCGCATTCAGCTGCATATTACCTTTCATGCTCTCCAAGGTAGAACAAGTCTGGAAACTTAAAGTGAATTAACCCCATTTTCCCATTACGCTTTCTTGACTACAAACCAGAAAGCTGCAATATATGATTTTAACAAATAATTGTGTTACAAACAAATATTAAATCTTTACAAATCAATATTAAATCTAACTTGAGTTTATGCCGGTGGAGGAAATGGAGTGATCTTGTGTCACTCTGTATTTAAGTCAGCTGCTGCCATCATTAAAAATAAACCCTAGCTATTTCCAGCTTAAACTAGAAAAATGTAGCAGTTGTGCCACAGGGAGTATGAATTCTGACAAATGGGAAGAAAAGGGGCCAACACTGATGCTACTCCACGTGGTACCTTGCAGGAAGGCAGCTTGGTAGGCATCAGGCTGTCATTTCTTACTGAATTTGCTGAGACCTGAAAACTTCCATGAGAAAAGCAACTAGTTCCCTTAAATATTTCCCTTCACTGTCTTCTTGCTCATGCGTATTTGGATGAGGTATCCTCTGTTATTCTTTAAATTTTCTTTGTCCTTTAAATGACTTCTGTAAGCTTTTAAATAGCTGGTAGAGAGGAATTGTTTCAGGGTTTTTTAGCAGCTTTTCTGTCAACCCCCCCCCCCTTTTGTGATTTATAATAGGATTGTAGTCCTGCATTCGTACTCGCATGTTGATGTTTTGGATCGTCACATGAAGTGTAAGCCATATTTCCTATGTTAGTTACAATTATATTTGTGCAAAACAAGCAGATTAGTTAGCTTTTATAAGCATTTTTTTCTTGGAAGCACTGGTTTATTTTTTGGTTAGCTTTTTGATGAATTTATAGAGAAAGAGAACAGATTAAGAATGAGGCTATTTCACCAATAAAACTGCATCTTGCTACAGACATAACATGAAACTGGCAGAAGACCCTGGTGCTGAATTTGTGTTAAAGCAGGTCTGTCTGTTACAGTGATGCTGTTGCTGTATTTCCAGTTATCTGTTTTCCAAAACTTTGTTGCAAAATTGTACATCTTGTTGCTTCTTATATATGCTACATTGCCATTGTCCTCCAACAGTAGCATTGGCGCTTACTCCTTAAACTGTGTTTAAATCTGTAAAATGCTAAGTGACTAATCATCCTTGCGGAGAGGTAGGAACTATCACAACTTTATATTTGGAAACTGGGACACAGAAATGGTGATACGCTGGAGCTATACCGGAAACCTCTGGCAGTGCCAGAGATGACTAGTCACAGTTGTAATTCAAGACTAATCCTTTCCGATAGGCGTATAACACATCACTCGGAACCAAATTTGGCTTATTGTTTCTATGTAAAGTCTGTGGAATTTGCTGCTTGGGAATTTACATTTTTTTCTTAAGCCACCTGTGAAGTGAAAAACTATAGCACCTGACTCCAGGGAAGTGTAGGTTCCACTTTAGGGATTTTTAAGAAAGTTTGGAATGTAGCTTAGTACCTCTTGACAAAGGAAAGCACTACTGAAACTGAATGTAAACAAAAAGAAGCAAAGTTGGAGACAGTAAGTATTGCAGCAGAAGAAATATTACAAGCATAAAGCCCTTATATGTAGAACTTTTACAGAACACCACTTGGGAACATTTTTAAATTCTAAAATACTAGTTAAACTCTGCCTTGTAAAACTAAACTTAATGTGGTCTTTACCTTCTTGGTGAGAAATGGGTGAAAGCAGGAGAACAATTATGAGCTGATTTTGTAAAAGTTATTTTTTTAATAGGCTCATGGAAATGACGAAGCTTAGTTTTGATGTCAGAAATATTTTTCAGATTAAATATTTTCCTGTTATAGAATAATTGTTCTCGATTGCTAAGCTGAGAACGAAGGTCGGTCTGTGTTTCTGCTGCTGAGTGGGAAGCTTTAAAAAAAAGCTCCTCCCCTTCCTTGAATGAAATGCTTCAACTACACGCTTCCAGTATCACAGCCCATGTGCCTCAGCTTGTTTAGTTTCCAGTTATTCCAGTTTGCCTGTTGGATTCAGCAGAGTTGTAGCTTTCAGAAGGAGGGACTTTTTAAAGTTACACAGGGAGAACTTTCTGCTCCCTTGTTGCAGAAAAGCCTTCCTCCTTTTGTGTAGATGTGAAGTGTCACACGCTTAACAGGGAGGCAAAGTAGGTCTGGTGTTCCTGCAGGCAGGCAAAGCTTACCAGTGTTTGTTTCATGTTTGCCTGAGTTCTTCCACAACACTTTACACTCTGCTGAAGCAAACAGCTTTGCTACAAACTTTACTCTTCTGACCGTAGTACCTAAGAGAAGCAAATACAAGAATGTGTGCCACCTCGGCTTTTTTCTTTCTGAACTTAGGTAAATTACTTGCTCCGTGATTGAAATGCTAAGTGGTGTATCATGTGTTCCAAACCTTATCTGTATTTTGAACTGCTTTGTTTAGCACAGTTAGGTTTTTTTGCTGAAGTGTTTTGGACCAGATAAAACTTTAGTCCTTTAGCTAATGAAAAATCACTGCCTGTTTGTTCTTTAGAACAGTTCACGTGGTTAAAAGGGGTAATTTTGTATGGACATGTATTTTGAAACGACTGGAGACTGGAATATTAAAACCCATGTGTTTCGGCTTGCAAATTATTCTTAATATTACTGAAGGGGGGGTTTGTGCTATTTTTTCACTGGAACTGACTAAATTTAATATTTGTCTTACATTTGCAATCCTGCTTATATTTGCTTTTCCTAGTTGAATTACTGATATACTTTAATTTTCCTGCTGTGTTAAAATACCTTATTCTTACCTTGAGTACTGATTTCTTGTTTCTCTGAAGATAACAGTACCTTTTGAAGAGCTCTCTAGTCTAATGCACATATCTCTTGACAGTCCACTTTATGCTGTTCTTGTCCCTGTTTTTATGCTACTCATCTTTATCATTTTCATAAACTGCATGAAGAGCCTTTTCATAGTTCTTAGTCCCTGTGATAGCTTAAAAAAAATAAGATCTGATCTTCTTCCCCGATTAAATGAAGTAATCCAATAATAACTACACAACCACATTGGAACAGTAACATTTGTGTCTTTCTGTTTATTCAATTGCTACAACGTATTTTAGGGGACAAAATATCTTTTTTTTTTTTTCCCTCTCAGATTTTGAATATAATTATTCTTAGAACTGGAAAGTCTATTTAGATGAGAAATAAGCCCCATTAACAAAACCTGCTGTATTTGTTAAATGGAAGAAACCCCACCCTGAAAATTAGAAAAGCTTTCTATCTGAAGGTTCTTTTACATTTCTTGTTTAGCACAGTTAGGTTAATATACAAGGATTACAAGGCTAATATAAATCTAACCTAGCAAATTTTTCTGGAGGATGCTGAACAACATATAAACTAATAAGTGATATTTCATGGCAGAAATAAGCCTGTTACAGGGACCCCCAATAATAACTGGGGAGTGTAGAGAAATGCAGTTGAAATGGATTTACTGTGATGATCTGGAAAGAGCTGTTGTCCATGCTTCTAAATAACATCAGCAGTGAAACGAACTGTAATATTCACTTCATTATGCCATTGCTTAGGAAAACTGATGCAATTCTGTTTTACAAAACAGTCTGATTCCAGTGCAGAACTGAAATCTGGTTAATTGGAAAGTTCATCAAAATTAGCATGTGTAGGGAGGGGGAATGCGGGACTAAGTTTTCTTAGTGGGATTTTTTGGAATCTATAGACTTCTACGTGTTTTGAAGTAATGTTATTCTCTCAGCGTTTGCAGGAGCTATTATCTTACTGAAGAACAAGGTGTTTAAGTTACAGGGAGTGTAATTTTTTTTCCCCCATTTTGTATTGGCTTACACTTACTAAATTTTTATCGAGTGCAGAATTTGTGAAACTTAAAGGATATATGTTAGGATCATCCCAGGCAAAACAGTTAGCTGTCTGGTCCAAATATGCATGTGTTTCCAGCATAATGGGTATGTCTGAGTTTCTTAAATGTCTGACAAAGTAATGGAAAGTTCTTGTTTTAATGGCTTGTATAGACTTGTAGCAAAATAACTTGTATGCAAGTGTTAATATATGGGAGAAGGACTGAAGGTTTTCCCATTTCTCATGACTTCTAGATGCCTTGACAAGTGCAGATTTATAGAAGTTCCTGAAGCTGTTTTTAGATTCAAAAGAGAGCAGGAAAGAGGGAAGGTATTTGTTCCACACTGCAACTGAAAGTGTAAATTTAATTTTAAAAGACACTGTTCAAACAATTAACTAGCAGAGCTTTTAAACAAATTAATGCTGAGCTGCTTTGATTCATCACAGCAATCTTGATACTGCACAAGGAATCCTCCATCTAAAGTTTCTATTTTCAATCCCTCTGTAATGGGGGATGCAATGTAATGTAATGCAGCTCAGTCATTCAGAATTTTAAAGGCATAATTGTCTTAAATGTGAAATTTAAAATAAAAAATACGCCTATTTTGCCTGATTCCAATACTTACCAGCCTCTTTAATTTTCCTGTCTTCTTTAATCTATGCAAGATGTATCCCTGCTGGAGGTAGTGGGGAAAATGAAACTGAGTTTCTGTGTTGATTTGTTTGGGTTTTTTTTTTCCCTTTCTGTTCTGAGTTTTAATACCAGGTGTTACATACCTAGTGCTTTCTGTTTCATGAAGACTCATCAATAGCTTTCTCTCTTCCCACTTCTCTGGCTAGGACTGAATCCTTGATCAGAAAGTGGACTTTGCCTGCTTCAGGCTCTGTGTCCTGCTCTCCTTTCTGCCCTTCTTCAGCAGGGGTGTCTTTGCAGTAGTGATATTTATTTGGAAAAACATAGTCATTGTAGCTATTTACCTTCATAGCTGGTTTTGGTGGTCACTGTAAAGACATTTTTGTTACTGATCTAGTGGTTCTAATAGTTGTTATTGCATATTCTTCTGTGTTTGTAATTGGAAAAACTATTTTTTTGCTGGACATGAAGTGAAAATGACTGAGTTCATTAGTGTTCCTTCTCTGAACAGTGGTGTTTTCGTTATTCTTTTTTTTTCTTAAAGGAACTTAGTGACTTAGCCCGTGATCCTCCAGCACAGTGTTCAGCAGGTCCCGTTGGAGATGACAGTAAGTAACCCTTAAGTTTTGTGTTTTCTCTGGTAACTCAAAGCACATCATGCATAGATAATAATGCGGAGTTTTTCTTTTGTAGTGTTTCATTGGCAAGCCACAATTATGGGACCCGTAAGTATTCTAATTCTTGTGATGTAATATTAAACTAGTAGTTCTTATTCAGGAGGAAACTGGGGGGGTTTTTGGTTTACTTTTTTTAACTTCCCTTATCAGGCTTTAGTTCTAGAGGTACTCCTTCCAGTAACAGAAAATGAAGGAGGGGGGAAAGAATCGGTCTGATGATGATTATTTTATTGCTGGAATGTTTTATGAGGACATGTATTTCAGCTGAAATGATCTCTAGAGCAATGTTAGGCATATCTAGAAACTTTGTTTGCATTTAACTTTTTCTAAAGTTTGAATCTAGCATGAACTTTGTAGTAGGAGCTGGTCCCAATGCCAGAAATTAGTTGGGATGCTTTTGTGTGGATCTTAGAACAGTAAATCCTTATTTCATCTGGTGTCATATACTGAGATCTTGAATACTTTTAGGAATATAATGGAAAAAGTCACTGAAATGTGAGGTTCCAGTTAATGACTGGAGGAAAAAAGTGTGTGTGAAATGTGCATCTGAAACCTGAATGTGACTTTTTCCTTGTTAAAGAAGGCAAATGTTTGCCTTTACTGAAAATGTAACCTGCAAACACCTGACATCTGGAGTTCTCAGGGCTGTTTATCTATATTTAGAAAACAAAACCTTCTGTAACTTGAGAAGACAAATGTTGGATGCCAGTAGACCTGCAGCCACAATGTGATTGCTTCTGGTGAGGCTACGGAGTAGGAATTAAATATCAGTGATGCTTAATTGCCCTGACTTTATATACAGCTACAAGTGTGGTTTTAGGAGATCGCTACAGAAAATGTGCTTATTACCAGTTCACCTGACTGGAAATGGCTCTCCATTCCAAAGTATCTGGTCCTCATTGATTGTAACTAGGTGCCTGGAAAAGACGAAGTTGTTTAATAGCTGTATTCATGCGTAAAAGGCAAAGAATGTTCTGCATTATACTGAGTATGATTTTACGTGGCTGGTGCCTGCATGGTCATAAGGTATTAAACATCAGTTGAATTTAAATTTGGATTATTATTTTTAGCTTCCCCTTCTGGTTTAATAATGTACAGTTCCTTTTTTCCCCATAAGGTTTTTGTGGTGTCAAAAGGTCTGCATTCCTGTTTCAGATTGGGCAGTATCCTGACAGAAGTGTGGTGTTAGTTCCAGTGCTCCTGTGGTGTTGCTTAGTGCCTTTAATAACAGACGAGGATTGTAGAACCAATCATCTGGCCTTCCACCTCTGCAATATGATATTATACAGGCTGTGATTTTCTGAGGTAGATGTAAGAGAGCTTGCATTGGTTTAGCGCATTCTGAGAGGGATTTCTGTAATAGCTAAAATGTGTCCCCAGAGTATGTGCAGTTAAAGTTTTGCTTTCTGGTTCCTCAAGGCCTCACATAGTTTCTATTGACCAAATACGAGAGGTTGTATCTTAACTGCTAGGTTTTCTGTGGAGATTGGATAGGGTATAACCTGTATGTTTTCAGGTTTGAGTCCCTTGTCTTGTGTTGCGGAATTTAATTTTTGGTATTTAAGTAAAATATAGTTATTTCGTTACATTGGTGAAATGTTCTTGCAATTAATATGAATATTCAATTTACAAGTAATTCAGAAGTGTACTCTGTGTATCTCAAATCCATTTTCCCTAGCCCTTAGTCTGGAATTAAAAGCATTGTAGTCTTCAGGTTAAACAATGTAGTTGTTTCAAGTAAAAACTTACATCTTTCTTCTTGTAACTAGTAACTTAGTGGCCCCTATTTAGTCACTCCATTTATTCTCTTATTATCAGCTCTTTTACTTCCAAACATTGCTTTACTGCTAATAGTTAACGCCTGAATAAATTATCCCCATAATTGTTTCCTTGGAGCAGGGAAATGTAAAATACTCTTCCAGACCAGATTACAGTGAATTTCTAATACAGAAAGGGAGGAAGATTTCACTGTAATCTTGATGGGATTTTTTTGTTATTGTTGTTCGGTGGTGCTGGTGGGGTGAAGTTTTTTGTTTTGGTTTTGTTTTGGAGTTAGGTTTTTTTGCAAGGAACAAGGAGTTGGCTATCTATTCATAAGTTTTCTGCGGGGCTGAGCAACACCTAAGGCAAGGACAGAACTTAGGAGGGGATGGAAGGCCCTTAGAGCTGTCCGTGGCCAGTGTAAGCTTGGGTGGTCATAACAAATAAGATCCAAACACAGAACTTCGGGGTTTTGAACCCGACAGAACTCCTGCTCTGTTAACGTTACTTCTTGGAGCTCTCTCAGAGGCATTTGGGTGCTTTTGCCAAGTTGTCCTGAGTGGATTGTCAGAGCAGCTGTTTTCTATGAAGCATTAGCTCAGAGAGGTCCATCCAGAAAATGACCTGTATCTGTTCTGTATTGCTTACCTTAGGAAGTAGTAATTGAATTTTAGTTGCATCTCTCTTGTATTGGTGGATTAAACAGATCAGTTGTTTAAAGACATTTCCTCTCCTTTTTTTTTTTTATTTAAATCAACATCTTCAGTGATATTTAGTCCTAAAGATGATAATAGGAGAATTATTTGTTTGCTTTGACAGAATGACAGTCCGTATCAGGGTGGTGTATTCTTCTTGACAATTCACTTTCCTACAGACTACCCTTTCAAACCACCTAAGGTAAGTATTGCTTTCTCATTTGTGAAATTAGTGCTCTTTAAAGAACCAAGTACAGGACAGAAACTGTCAGCATCTGTTTTGTAGTATTGTCATGTTCTTACTTCTTTTACGCATTCTTACAGTATCTTAGATGGCTAGGTCGCTCTCTGACTATGACAAGAATGGGTGTGTTAGCATATATTTTAGGAGCGAATTCATATATGTGAATTCTGAATGTCTTGGTTTTATTTCTGTTTTTCTTAATTGGTAGGAAAACTCATTAGCTTTGTGTTACTATAATAGAATTATTGCCGAGGGGACTGTCAAGTCTTGCAGCATGGCTGTTTGGGTTGGTCTATAGGAATGTGTCACCATGGATTGGAATTAACTTGCTGAGCGCCTAAAATCAGTGAAGATGGTATCTGTTAGAATTTGGTAATAATTGCAAAATAAGCTTTTTTTGTAGCTTTATCAGTCACTAGCATTGTCTTCCAATTTTCAGTCAGTATGAAAGTGCACACTTGGAGTCACCACAATGTTTGAAGTCTTTTAGCTCTGTGATAGCAGTGTTACTGTGGTTCAGGCACTTCTGTTGAGTGTCTTCATCATGATGCAGGCACCTGTTAGTAAAACACAGCCTTGTACTTGCCCTCTCTCTGTTTGAAATAGAGTGCCTGGTAATTGGAAACTGAGCGGTTGCAGCTTGGGTGCATTTCCATGAATTTGATGCAGTTTAACTGCTTAATCCTTTTCTTTTAGAGTAAATTGAGTTGACTTAATAGCTTGACTGAGGAGAAAGGGTGATGTCATTGTCGTCATAGACCAAAACACACTCTTCATATTTTTTTTTTTGTTGCAGGTTGCATTTACAACAAGAATCTATCATCCAAATATTAACAGTAATGGCAGCATTTGTCTTGATATTCTAAGATCACAGTGGTCTCCTGCTTTAACTATTTCTAAAGGTAACTTTCGTGAAGGAGAAACATTTCCATCTTTTGTTGAATACCGTGCTTCTAGCTTTGATTGTCTTGATTTCTTACCCATCTCTTGATTTCCCTTACTCATTCTAGCCTGTGTTTCGCCAATTTGATAATGATATCTTACTGCGTTTTTAATGGATATTTGTTTTTTCTAATACCTTCTGCTACACGGCTGTTTAAGGCCTTGTCTGGCCACTTAACTTGCTTCAGTATTCTTAGCAGAGCTTACTAGCTTGGTCCCAGAGGACTCTGCCAGCATTTGGATTGAAACAGGCCTGTGGTCCGTTTGAGCTAAGGCTGAGAAGCTGCTTGTTTGCAGCTGTCCATGTAGATACATGCTTGCATATTAATTTAAAAATTAATTTGAAGTCAGTTTTTAATAACATCTGCATAGTTTTCTTGACTGAGTGTCTAGAATTACATGCAGCGTTACATTGGCATATCTCTGTGGTAGATGAATAAAAGCAAACTTATTGATACACGTTGTGCACTGGCATTGTATTACATTACTTTATGAACTGAGCTTACTGATTCTATTTCAGGATAAATTGATGTTGTGCTGCAATGGAAACTTTGTAGCTTTCCTCATTTTACTATAGTAAATAACAGTTAACTCTCAAATATTTTCATGATGATCAAATTTTGTTTTGCCTCAAAGCCACTGGTCAGTGTGGCTTCAAAAGATCCATCAAAGAGCTCCTTTGTCTACAGAACTTGTAATTCCTGTCTGTCCAAGGAGTAGGTTTGTGATTTGAATGTGGATTCCCTACATTTTAATGCTGTCGCTATTGTTTTTCTTTCAAAGCTGCTGTGAGAGTAGAGGATGAAGTCCTCATAGCTAACTACAACAGCGTTACTCCTTTATTTTACAGCATGTGTGTAGTTTTATCAGTGCAGACCAGGGTATTGCTACCTTGCATAGAACAGAGAAAGAATTCAGTCTGTTTTTTTAAAAAAAAAAATAATTTGAAGTTCTAGCGATTAAAACCATGGAACAAGCTGGTCATCAATATACAATAACATGCTTTTGTTGGCTGCTACGTTGCATCATAGTGCAGGGGACAACAGTGTTGTTATCGTATGTGCTTACTGACAGCTGTAAGTATTGGGAAACAGGAAACAAATAGTTCTTACAAACTTTTAAGTCTTTCTGTGTGTGGTTTTTTTTTTTTTAGAGTGGGTTACAGATTTATTCTGGCCTTACATCAGGAAAAGGCTCGCTAGGTTCTCTCCTATGCTGACATTGTGCTAATGCAAAGATTGGTGCTCCGTTGTTTGAGATCGTTGCTCCTGTTTTGCTATTGAGAATTCTTTTTTTTTTTACAGTTCTCTTATCCATTTGTTCACTGTTATGTGATCCAAATCCAGATGACCCACTAGTGCCAGAGATTGCACGTATCTATAAAACAGACAGAGACAAGTAAGTACAGAGTTGCGTAAGACTAATATTTTAACAAACTCTGTGAAGAGTGCATTGTCAGACAGCAATTGTGTTGAGAGAGCCTTTTGTGAAAATCTGGGATGGAGAGAACTTGTGTGTCAAAGAAGTACCTATTCTTGGTAGTGCATAATTTAAAAACAAAGGGGCTTAGTATCTTTGAAGTTGTGGGTGAAGGAGACTATCTTTTTCTTGCATGCGTGGCAGTATTTTAAACTATGTATTGCTCAGTTTTTTGCTCACCATGCATATATAGAATATAGTTAGATCTTCATATTGAGGAAAAGATAGTTTTGTTATTTTGGTGCTTTCTTTTGGTAGCAGCTTGGTCTTTAATTTTGGTGCTTCCCATGTAAAAAGGCTTCATAACTTTTTTCCTATCTGTGTTGGGTTTTTTCCTTATGTAGTTCTAACATTTTCCACAGATAGCATTATATGAAGTAGACTTTGGTTTTATATATATATATATATATATATATTAATCCTAAATATACTTGTCCAATTAGGTACAATAGGTTAGCAAGAGAGTGGACAGAGAAATACGCTATGCTGTAGGGTAAGAATATCTGCACATTATGGTGCATTTAACAAAATGGAAACTTGTCAGCACTTGGGTGCTGCATGCTCTAAGGCACTGGATTAACTAACAGATAATGGATGCACCAGTTACTGAACTTGGATATTTAACAGCTTGATCTGTGGTTAGTGTGAAATGTATTGGCTAGTCACTATTTCTCACAGATACTGCTCTTGCATGGCCAAAAAAAAAAAAAAAAAGATAGTATCAAATAATTACCAAGTTTTGAGCCAGCTTGTCAACTTGTTCTGGTAAGTATTTACCCAGATTTTGTCAGAATTTCGTTAAAAGTGATGTCCTGTAGCAAGACCTCATGCATAGACATGGGTGAATTTAGACAATCCAAATGTCAACTTTTTTATTATTCAGCAGTGTCTGTCTTCTACGTATAAACTAGGAAAATGTATGGAGATTACGTTCTGCTTGTATAGTTGAAAATTAACTTCTTACTGACAAGCATGGAGTTAAGTATAAACTAATTGTCAGCTCAATTCCGTGGAAGTAGTGTTCTTAAATATTCTTTTAATGTCTTTTTTAAAAATTGTTTGAGCAGTATATTCATGTGGAAAGAGAGTATTAAGTGTGAAGAAATGCTTACTGCTGTTTTACTCTAAAATGGGAGATTTTACGTTCTGTATCCAATTATATTATTAACCAAGTAATCTTTACTTATGGCATGTGATAACTCTGTAATCTTTACCTAAGGACAATATTTAAACAAAATGCTCCCCTAGCCTCTCCCACCCTAAGCGGTCTCTATTCTTTCCCCTTCAGCAGTCACAACAGACTTCTAGCAAATCTGCTTGTCTTGAATTTGAAGTGTTTTGTATAAATTAGAGAATATCCTAATTAGTCTAGGGAGGGGTTTGCTTAGTTTTTTCAGTTCAAGTACATCTTAGTATAGAAAGAGATTTCTCTTAGTGTGAAGGGAATAGGGAGATGGGGAGAAAGGGATAACTGTTTAGGAAATTGTCATTTTCATACTTACCCTAATTCAATTCCTGGTTTTGTTTGCAGGTACAACAGAATATCTCGGGAATGGACTCAGAAGTATGCCATGTGATGCTACCTTAAAGTCAGAATAACCTGCATTATAGCTGGAATAAACTTTAAATTACTGTTCCTTTTTTGATTTTCTTATCCGGCTGCTCCCCTATCAGACCTCATCTTTTTTATTTTTTTGTTTACCTCCTTCCATTCATGCACATGCTCATCTGAGAAGACTTTAGTTCTTCCAGCTTTGGACAATAACTGCTTTTAGAATCTGTAAAGTAGTTACACAAGAACAATTGCCCAAGATTCAGAATTTTTTTTAATGGAGCATGTGTATTATGTGGCCAATGTCTTCATTCTAACTTGGTTATGAGATTAAAAACAAACAAACATTCCTCACTGCTCTAACAGATAATGAAGATATCACCTGAAGGGGGGAGGGGAGATGGATGTTCAGTTTTCTCCCGTCAAAGAAGTAACATTGCTGTAGCAACATCCATCTTGTTCCAAACCTTCCAGTGTTAGAGAACTGAGGGTTTTATTATATGCTTTTGCTCATAACTGATGTGTCTGGAGAATTGGTACTGAATCTATAGCATCAGCAGAACAGAAAATGTGATGTATCTTATGCATGTCAATAAAGGAATGACCAGTTCTTGTTTTACAGAGAATGGAAATTGGAAGTCAAACATCCCTTGTATTCCAAAATAGGGTCTAAGAACATTTTTGTAATTCATTTAAATTTTGTTAGGAGGCTTGGAGCTATTAGTTAATCTGTCTTCCAAAACACTGTTTAATATAGCACTGAATAAATGATGCAAGTTGTCAATGGATGAGTGATCAACTAATAGCTCTACTAGTAATTGATTTATTTTCTTCAATAAAGTTGCATAAACCAATGAGTTAGCTGCCTGGATTAATCAATATGGGAAACAAAATCTTTTGTAAAAGCAAAGCTGGTTTTTGTATATACTGTTGGGATTTGCCTCATTGTTTAACATCAAATAATGATGTAAAGTTCGATAGAGTGAATCTTTTGCCATTTTCAGTTATAATGCTCAGTCTGTTGCAGGTTGACACATTGTTCGGCCTGATGTATGCAGAATTAATAAGCTAACATAGTAGTGTAGCCTTAGTAGTGTGCTACACATGGTGCTGGGAGCCCAGCGTTCAAGGATGGACTTGGGACCCAGCAGATCTGAAGTGGTGTATTGTGGAGATACTTCCTGATGCACCTGTGTTTGCTGACTGAGAACCTTTTTCTTCACCTTGTACACTTGACAGCTGAAAGATCTTAATGTGGGAGTAATGATGAGGCAAAAAAATATAAAATAAAGTACTGTTTTGATGTGGGAATTGTCATGAGGCTGTGTTGAAGTGACTTTACTATGTGGGATGTTCGTTACCATTGAAAAGGACTTGTTCAGCCATGCTGCCATTTACATTGATGACTATTTTAATGCAACAGACACTTTCCTCATGTCAGGTGACTAAACGTGAATAAAGACTCATTGCTATTGGATTTTTGTTCTACAAGAAACATTGTCTTGTGCCATTAGTTTATCTTTGCAGCAACAAGGGCATTATTAAACATCCGGCTCTCCTCTTTCCTGCCCTCTTCCTTCATATTTTTCCTTGTTTGATTTTTTTTTTTCTTTTGGTCTCCATTCTTAAAATCCATATCTTCATTTTCTCTAGTCTTGTACTATCAGTTTATTGTGCATCTGTGACTTCGCACTGGCACCACTTTTGCACTGCTTATAGTTATGTACATTCTGATTCCTTGTCCCCACATGGATGTGGAAAGCTAGATGTAAAATAAATGTTAAACCTTAATTTTTATAAAAATTTGAGTATGTAGTTTGGACATGGTTTGTTCTGGTTCTAAACGATGAAAGTGAACTTATTTTAAAGTCTAGTTGGCTTGAAATTTAGAAACTTGGGCTCTTTTAACAGTGCATGCCTCACTGAAATGATGTTCTGAAATTTGTTAATGAAGTTGTAGTTAATGCAGTATTTCTGCTTTGCTAACCAAAGATTTTTGCTTACACCATTTTGCTGGAAAATGGAGATACTTAAAATACAGCTGCCAGTAGCATTACAACTGAGGTAAAAGTTTATATTTCTAAGCTTGCAAACATGTTGCTCTCACCTTTGTGGTAATTGTGTTAATTTGATACTTATTACTTTGTCTTGGACTCTTCGCCACTGAAATCACTTACATAGTCAACTAAAAAGATATCTTGTGAGATGTAAGGCACCAGGCTTTACAAAACTCAAGGAGGTGTGGATGAGAGAGGGTCAGGGAAGGAGAAGATAGTACAATATTACGTGGTAGATGTAAATCTTGTTTGGACCACTATATAGTTCTCTTGAACATCTGTAATGGTACTTCTGTGATAATTTTCTGTAATTAGAAGATAGGTATTTTGATGAAAGTGATGGGTGAATTGTAGATGTTATATATGCATGCTAGAGATCACGCTGAGACTTAAAATCTTACCTTTGTGAAGGGGGAAATGGCAGGTGTTTTGTCCTTTAAGCAGTGTCAGTAGTGCCTCGTGCAGGCTTCCTGTGGAAGTTACATTTGGGCTTGCTGTTCAAGCAGGGGGGCAAGAGGAGGAGCTGGTTAACATGAGCTAGTAAGATGATGGGAGAATTTAAGAACTTTTACCAAAACAAAAAGCTGAATTAGTGATTGCCTCTGAGCAATCTCCCTACCAAAACCACAGATCATCTAAAAAGTACGTAGCAAATCTTGATTACTATGAAACATATGGAGGGGGGAAAAAAGACTTTCAAATTTTTTAAGTTCATATGAAAACTGGAGGTTTTGGGAAATACTGAAATGAGGTGTCCTGTCCAGCTGTGTTAAAAGACTTATTTCAGGATGATAAATACAATAATAGCTTCAGAACACAGGAGCCACCTTCATCCTAAAAGTCTTGGAGTGAACAAAATCTTTATTTTGAAAATGGCTTTTGTTTGAGGGTATTTATAGAGATCAGTGTCAAGCCAAGGCACTTACATTTAACAAACACGTAACAAGGAAAGAAACTTAGACTTCAGTGTTGTTTCTGGAATATTTTTTTTAAGATTCCTTGCTGTGTTTAAATAGGGTTTGAATTTGACAACACAATTCTAGTCAGCTTATTCAAATTTCACTTGAAAAACTTTCAGTAGTTCTAAGCACACTTTGGAGTCTTTTCAGGATGCAGGAAAAACTTGATCTGTAGCATTGGCTAGGGATTTTTTTTTCTTTCCCTGTCTGCTGATGCACATGGCTTCTGTACTGGTTGAAGAAATTAGTATAAACACACTTATATGTGTGTGTGGAAAAAAAACAACCTCAAAACAAAAAACCCAAACAAAAAACCCCAAACCAACCCAACAACAACATTCCACTCAGTTGCACTGTACATAATTTTTATATAAAGATTGTAGGTGCTAACTCTTTCTGAAACAGAAGCCTGGCTTCAAGCGGACCGCAACAGTAAGGTCTGATTGCTATGGGGTGATGGAAGTACAGTCTGACAAATGGTTAAAAGACAACTAGTTACTAGGGTGCAGACATACTATACCAGTCCTGTTAGATTTGATAATTGGTTATGCAAAAAGAAATTGGCATCAAGTAACAGGTAACTTACTGGTTTAAACATTCACAGCCAGAAATGTTCTAAATAACTTTTTATTATTTTCTGCAGCCTCCCCCCAACTGTTCTCTCTAGCCATTTTATTTTAAATCCTTCATTGTTATAAAAAATAGGTTTTTTACAGGTGTTATCATCTGAAGCAGATACCATAGGTCCATCAGATCTGGCTAGAGATTCAGAAGAAATCTTCAGTCTGCAAGTCACTATTAAAAGCATATTGGAAGTTGCAGTTAAGCTGAAGCTTCCTTGCTGTGTTTATAGGTGTCAAAAAAAAAAATCTAAACTCGGTTTCTTTCCGTGGTCCATGTCTAGTTTTATACGTGAAAACTCAGCTTAGACAACCATCTCTGTTAGAGTTAAATGAAACAAATTAGCACTAGAACAATGGGATGAGATAAATAATCCATGTTCAATAAAGGATTTTAAGGTGTAAAGGCTATTTGAGTAGAACACAGACTGCACTAATTCTTAAAGCCTGAAAACCAAAAAACTGCTACTCATAGGAATAATTTGCTTTATGCTGTTCAGTTCTCAGAGTCATTGAAGGTATGCTGTTTCACCCCAGTGTCTTCAACATAAATATAAAATGGCATAAACTGGAGAACTGTTGGATTCTTACCTCAGTAGGCAATTGTTGCATATTTAGAAGGTAGTTGGAATTACGGCTAAAATATTTTCAGTATAAGGCTGAAGGCTTATATATTGGCAACAGTGCAGGACCAATGCAGAGAACGCCTGGTAACGCAGGAAACAAAATTGAGTAAATGTACTATGTAAAGAAAAGGTACAGAAGGTAAAGGCCAGCTGCCCATATTTCTGTGAAGTTAAAACATGTTGCTGTCAATTCATGCAGTCTGCTGTAAAGCCAGCTAGCTTCAAAATAATCTGGAATAAGATAGCTGACAAACTGTAATTTTAAGTGTCCAGGTTAGCCTGTTGAAGAATAGCAGTTCAGATGTAGCCTTAGGAAGAGCAATTCGGAGTGTAGACAAATGAGCTTTTGCAGGGGTGTATAGAACAGTTCGTAAGCCGGTGTTTGTGATTGTTTAGCCAGGGCCCATAAACTGTCACTTAACCATTCTCCTGTGTTAATGCTGCAGTAACTTTGGTATCTTATGTCATTTAGAAGCAAGCACTCGGTCTTCTGCAGGGGTAGTTCAAAGTTGTCAGCTTTTTTGTACTGCAGTGAGGTGATGTGGTTTGTTTAATGTGAATCAGTTGTGGAGGAAAGAGTTTAGTAGCTTCCAGGTGAGCAGCAGTAGCTGCTGTAACTATTTCTAGAGCAGCTGTCTCCCTCTGTTAGGTTAGAAGAGGTGACAAGCGTAATCTTTACAGTGATAGGTGCCAGAAATGAAACAGTGAATTTTAAGGACACCTCTGTGTAAAGTAATACTTGAGAATTTTTTTAAGGATGTCTGGTAAACATCCCTGTTTACCCAAAATAGTGGTTTTTGCCTGTCCTTTGGAAATGTTTGTGAGAATTCAGTATCTTCTTCAAACAGTGAAGGTTTTTAGTTTGTGAGGGGAGGAAGCTTCATCTGGAGACATACAGTATTGCTCAGAACATGTTGTTTTTCAACACCTTTGATCTGGTCTTTGATCTGGGCTTGTACCTGATTGACTCTGGGAGTGTAGGCAGCTCTCTTTAAATGACTGCTGTTGAGATTCGTTCCCCTTCAGGAGCTTCAAGCAGAAATGCTGAAGCTCTGTACTTCAGAATGCTAGGCTTTGTAAATCATCTAGGTAATTGTGACTTTTGCCTCAACTTCATTCGTCTTTGTATTACCTGTGTGTTGTGCCATCGCAGACATAACATGGCCAGAGTACGATCAGTTGCTTAGAAGATGGTGATGCTATGTTGTCTCCATGGGAGAAATGCTAGCTGGAGAGCTGGGTGGCTGGTTTTGCTCCAGCTGCTTTGGCGTACTAGGGTTATGGAGACAGAATAATTTGGAAATGCCTTTATACTTATCTGGGATGGGAATTCTGACTCGAGTTTAGTCTCTCAGATGTGATGTCATCATTCATTAGAGGGAATGCCCAAATTAACCTGTTTCCTGGGTTCTTGAAGAGCTCCCTAACTAGTGATGTTTTTGTCTTAGAAAACATTGATAGACACTGAATGTGGTAGTGTCATCTATGCTGAGGAAAAGAGAAGCCTATGTTTGGTTCTAATCAAGCCTATTTTTTTTGCCTCTGGCCAGGTAAGCAACAGTACTACTTATCTGACAGTATTTGATGCGGGTCTGAAAAGAAACAACATTCATAGAGTCATGAGTCCTGTCTTGTCTTTTTTTTTTTTTTTTTTTTTTTTTTTTAAAGGAATTTTCTGGAACACAACTTTTTACTGAACATGCAACTTGGATCCTCTTGGCATCTAAGTGAGGAACTGCAGTTTGCAACCTTATGTGCAGAGCCTAGTGTGTGTCTATAACCCCTTCCTCCCGACAAATTTGTGAAGGTAAAGAGCGAAGATGTGTCATCAGTCTGGCAAAGACCACTGTTCAGTATGGAGCTATTAGTTCTTTGGCAAAGGATACGCTTGCTAAAACAAGGTTTACAGATTCTTTGCCATGGTATTAATCCTGCTCTGACAGTGAATGCAGTTAATTGAAATATCTTAAAAATTGAAGGATCTATTAAATATAACCATTATTTTATTCTTTTTCTTATTGCAAGGTTTGGGATGTTACTGGAGTAAGAGGTCCAGATCTCTTCATAAGGTACTAGATTTTGTCTCTGTACTTGGAAGAGCATTGAGGAAACTATCACTTAGTAGCTGTAGGAGTTCTCAGGTAACAAACTTAGTGGGGAGCAAGACAACTTTTGGAACATGGTACTGATACATCCTTTTATAGAATGGATTAGTGCCGGCTGGAGAATTGAATTTAGTATTTGGGACTGTGGTGTTCAAACTGTATGTTTGTGAAAAGTCTGTCAAAGTCTTGCACCTCAAGCATATCTATCTGGTCTAATTGATATGTGTGCCTTGACAAACTTAGAAGTACAAATTTTACTGGGTTTTTTTTGTTGTTGTTTTTGTGTTTTGCTCAGCTTTTGTATGCTTATGTTCTTCTACTCTGCTCTTTCTTCAGTTTTTCTCCTTATTGTGAAGCCCAGTGAGGGTTTCATTCCTTAAAATTTCAGGAGACTTCTATTAGAACCCACAGTACTGACCTCTGAGAGGTTTGGGATTTTTTTGAAAGGCTAGAGGACAAACCATATAGAAATATATTAGCCAGTTCAATTAAAACCAGTGCAAGTGAGATGCATGATGTTTGGCAAAGGCTTTCTTGCTTCAGTGATGCTATAATGAGCAGAAAATCTTGCCACATAAGCTTTTAAAGGCAGTATGCCATTAGTACATATTAAGCCGCTGTGTGATTCTACAAGTCTCTTGTTACGTGTAGTAGAAATACAAGCCCCCCAAAAGAGAATGAACATGGCTTTGCATAAGCTTATTTTGCAAACTATTATGGTATTTTTTAAATGTAGTAGTAATGCTATAAAATCTTTGGGATACAATAATTTCTGTGTAGTTGGGGTGCTTAATACAGTTAGCTTTGCATAAATGGTGCAAAGGGTTTTTCACACGCTCAGAAGATTGAATTTTTACACTGGTAAGTAGCAGTGCTATATAAAGCAGGACAATGTTTCTCATGGTTTGTTAACAAAGAGAAGTTAACTGAAATGTATAAGCCAAAGTATGCAGGTAAGCACATACAATGTATGCTAGTGTAAGCCTCCTTTGACCTCAGTTTTATAGTATAAATCCTTTGGCTTGGGAGTTCATGGTTTGCTTGGGAATGAGTTCTAGGCTTAGTAACAAGCTGCCATGGGACAAGTGCAGATAGTGAGTCTAACCAGCGTAAGAGGTAGAACTCTTGCGTAAATGAATCATGATCTCTTGTTTCTATTGTTGACTATACTAACTGCTCTGAATGTTTTTACAGTTTGAATTGTATTTCATGAGGGTATCTCTAAGTCTTGTTTACATAATGATTTATGTTTCCTGAGAATCCATTCCAAATCCATTGCAAATTCATTGGAAGCTGCACTTCAAGGTGTCATCACACAGTCACAAGCAATTGAATTAGAGCAGAGGTAGGTAGGAGGCTGGTAATTTAGCTAGGCTTTTTTCCACTCCTACTTTGTATGTGGTGCACTTCACACTCAGAATTACTGTTTCAGTGCAAAGGATGTGAATTTTCATAGCATTAACTTTTTACTTATAATTTGGGAAAGAAAAGTGCATTGTTGGATTAACCATAAATGATATGAGAAAACTCAAGCTTTAAGAAAATGCAGGTAACCCTGAAGCATATTTTTGCACATAATATTCTTTCTGATACTGATATGACTGATGTAGAAAAATTTTCCAACTTTTCAGAACAAAAACATTAAAAGACAGGCTTGTGGAGAAGCCATTGACCAGTTACCCTGAAACTTTTGGGTGTAAAACTATTTCCTTGGAACAGCAGTTTTTTAACATGGCTGATGTGGCATCTTACTGGCCGTATATGCATTATGCTGGGGGGGGCAGAGAAGTTGCCATTTGCTGCTTAACTGAAGCTAGAACATCTCTGAGTCCCAGGGTAGGAGACCCAATACAGAAATAGGTTGTAGCTGACCATTCAGCTTTCCTAACCTTAGTTTCCTTCCCACAGCCACCCTGCAATGTTTGTGTCCACCCTTTAGAGACCTGAACTTCTTTTTGCCCATTTCTCGCACATACACCTACCCTGCTTCTTTTTGCTGCCTTCCCTGATCTGATGGGGAATCTCTTTCATGTAACTTAGCTGGGGACTCTCAGTGCTTCTAAATTATGAACTAGTATTTTTTGCAATTGCTAGGGCAACTAATGCCTCTTGAGGTGCAAATCATGAAGAAACGGTGAAGGGTAACTTAGAAAAGAATCTTTTTACTCTGTTAATTGCTGCAGTGGTTCTAGTTGGGAGGAGAGTTTGTAAAAATGCTGAAAAAAAAATGGGTTCAGAAACTAAGTTTTCAGGTTAGATGAGTAGAGGTGAAACAACTGCCATATATTAGGATTAGGGCTTTAGAGCGCAGATAAGTGGGACAAAGACTGAAGGGGAAGATCTCAATATTGTTAGTCTTGCTGAATTTTAAAGAGAAGTTACCATATAGCATATGCTGACACATACCTCATGAATAATTTAGGGTGTGGACAGTGGAGAGGGCAGCCAGCTGTACCTTCTGAGCCAGCTGCAGCTAACTGATAAGCTCTTCTAGAAGAGTTGTGCTAGGAGGAAGTAGCAGTAATCATAGTTTGTGGTTACAAGATTATGGGTCATTGCCGGGAAGCTGGAAGGATAAACAGCGGATCAGCATCCTCAGTATTAAGAGAACACAACAAAACAGAAGAGGTCTTGAAAAATCTCCAAGTTCAAATTGCCACCAAAATGTTCACTAAACAATGAGTGACTCTTTCCAGTCGTGCAGTGGCTTTCTCATGAGAGTGGTAAGCTGTCCGCTGTTAACTGTCAAAGCAGGAGATGGCAGAAGGAAGCTTAGTTGGACCCTTCTGTCTTTCAAGTAAACCTTCATGGCTGTGACCATGTATGGAGGACTCCAAAGTGAATATTGAGGAAAAACTGTTATTTGTCAACTTGCTAGGCATATTGAACTACTTCATTAGACTAAATTGCCTAAATGATTATTTTTAAATAGTTCTAAGTATCTTTTTGGTGTGACTGAACTTTCTCAGAGCATAGTTCCAGGCCTTTAAAACTGTATTTGTCAATATGACCACTGCTGATAAACTGTATTCAAAAGATGCTGAGAGAATCAACATAATGGAACTTTTATTTGACAGATAAGTTTTCAAAATGATTTTACATCTTAAACCTTTTAAGTGCTTAATAACCTTTTGGAGTCATGACAGCTTTCTGTGGTGAAGAAGCTCTTTTAACTGAGAGCCGTACCTTTGGAAATGATTGTTTGCTGAATGCTGTTTATTTTGCTAGTATGTAAAAAAATGCCAAAAACTTGGACTCTTTAATTCACTAATAATTAAAAGTTTAAATACCTTCAGAATATTGTGACATTTTTTTTGAAATATCCTATAGACATCAAAATGCATGCTGAATATTTATATACAAAGTGTTAATTGAAGTTACAGTAAGCTTTTCTCTTTTCAGAAGAGCTATACTAATTTAGACTAGCTGACGATCTTTGCACTTGCTGAAACAATCTTAGAGGATTCCAGGCAGTGATCTCTTGTGTTTTTGAGATCATTTCTTACAGGCTGCCGTTGCCTTTGTGCCTATGTGCAGTCCTAGTGGTGAGAAAACAGAGCTCTTCCATGGAACCAAGACACTTGTAGCAGCTATCAAAGATATAGGCAGTAATTTGAGCACCAGAATTTGGATCTACTGGGCTGAGAATTGAACTGTAAACAAAATGAGAGTAGTAGCCACTCCCTGAAGAGGCTGGGGCCCTTCTTTCGTCAAGGACTGAGCTGAAGGGGCAAGGGGTTTTTTGTGTTCCTAAAGCTCTTTACTATGTTTCTAGCCATAAAACTATTGCCTGCTTTCCCTGCTTCCAGTGCAAGTATCCAAATACTAAAATTTTGACTAGTACCAAAACAAGAAATTTGTCAGACAGTACAAGAGTACAACAGGACATGAGGAAATGGAATGAAGGTGCGTCAGGGGAAGTTCAGATTGGACATTAGGAAAAGGTTCTTCACTGAGAGGGTGGTTCGTCACTGAACAGGCTCCCCGCGGAAGTGGTCACAGCACTAAGCCTGTCAGAGTTCAAGGAGCGTCTGGACAACACATTTAGTCATATGGTTTAGTTTTAGGTAGTCCTGCGAGACACAGGGAGTTGGATGTGATGATCCTTATGCATCCCTTCCAACTTGAGATATTCTGTGATCCTTCTAGTACTCCTTATTCTCTTTCTTTGCTGCAGTAGTCTTTCCTTTCTTTTTGTGTGAGAATTGAACACGTAATGCTTTTTTTTTTTTTTAACAGATGGGTATGTATAAAGTCGTAATTTTTAGTGCTGTTTATGTACTAAGTCATTTGGAAAAAAAAAAAATTAGAGCCCATATTAAAGTATGTCTGCTTGATGAACGTGCATGAGCCACTTTCTGTAACTCTTACTCCTGGGACATTTGTACCAGTGCAGGGAGCGATGTGGCATGTAGCATCCTGGACTGCATGAGGATGTAGTTCCATTACGTAAAGGGTTTGCACTGGAATTGTTTAGACAAGTGAAGATTTTTTTCATATGTGGGCAGGCGCTTGGCTTATGCTGTTGCGTAAGTGAGGCTTGAATCAAGTTAGTGGGGTCTTTATTGATTAAGAATTTTGGCAATTCTTGTAGGTGCTGAAATAATCATTAATCTTTCAGGACGGGGAAAAAAGCATCTCTTGAGTACTCACAGTTTGCAGTGAAGTTACTCTGATTATTCCCTGTTGCATCAGGGTCACTTTTGCAGAAATGAATGGACAGAGCTTGTTCTAGTGCTGAAGCCACGTGCATTACCCCCACTAAAGGTTTGAGAAACGGAGGTCCTGACTTGCCCCAGTGGTTTGTCTGGAGTGACTGAGCTAGGAGAAGAAATGCAGCTACCAGCTGTTTTGGCAACTCATCCAATTTATTAGCTATAAATTTTTGTTGGCATTCTCATAATACGTGCACAGAAAACATTCATTAAAACAATAGGTTTGGATATATGTTTCATATTTAACATAATCTGTTTGGTATGTCCTGCACTCAGCTGGCAAAATGCCAAGAGAAGTACATGGCATTAGTAAGACTTGGTGATGCCTCTCAAAATTCTGTCATGGGAGAAACAGTTTGTTACCTGTGATACTCACATTTTGAAGGATTTAATTTTAGGCGTTTAGGGACGAGTCATACATTGTATTGGGGTCGCAGATGACTGTCTAGTTTTACACCTTTGAGAAAGGTTAAGCAAGCTGTTTTCTAACATCCTCATAGGCACTACTGATTTCCTGTAAGTGCCAGATAATCAGTTTTGATTCTAGATATGTTTTAAGTAAGTTTTAATGAGGGTTCACGGGGAACTTGGACAGCACCATACCTAGTCTTAAGACAGTGATTTTGCTCATGAGACAGAGGGTAAATGACAATGGTCAGTGTTAGGTAATCTTATCAATAGACTAGGTTTGTTTCAAAATTGTTTATAAATTGAAGAGAATAAAAACTATGGGAATTACAGCTTCTAAAGAACTTGTCTTTAGAAATCTAGTCATGCTGGCTTTTAAGATCCTTAGGCTTTTTGTGTCTGTGCTATGGAAGGTGGTTACCTGAAATCTAAATCCTGTGGTTTGAGCCCATCTCAAAACAAGGTGTTATGAATACAGGCTTTTACCCTGGCATACCTGATGAAGTTTAAGGGTATGCTCCAAGGTATCACCTGCCTTTCTGCTTATGCAATTATAAAATTATTACTACCTATTTTTTGCTTTTCCCCCTCCATATAGCATTTGCCTGGAGCAGTAGCTTCCCTTCCACATACTTATTTTTAATTACTTGTGATTGTTAGCATTGAATAATTTTGTTTGCTGAGGAAATCCCCTTGCAATGACCTACAGACTTTACAAAAACAATAAAAGAAACTTTAGGCCTACCACTTAGATTGTCATTTTGTATTTTGCTCATGATAACCTAGTACAACGTTCTCTTCTAGTGATGTATTAATAGTGTCCTCATCTAAAAGCAATGTTAATTTATTTCCTCATTTTATTTTTAACATCCTTTTTGGATGGAATTCAAGATAAATACAGAATAATGCCTGAAATGTGTTCTGTCTGTCCTTTACAAATCCATAGCTGGAGGGCTCCCTGCACCATATTGCCCTTAGGCAGAGAGTAACTATTTTGCATAGCAGTTCTATGTTTTGCAGAGGCAGTCATGAAACGGGGGACAGGCATTATGTTGGGGAGCTGTGGGGCTTTCATACAGATGTGCTGTACTGTCTGAAGGTATTTACAGTCATGCAAACACCAGTCCAGTTTTACACCAGTATATATCCAACATGTCTGCATCAATATTGCTGCATCTATGCAAACCTCCCCAAAGTAGGTATTCCTTTAGTTGTTTTCCATCTTTGGCAAATGGTCTGTGGTGGTGGTATCTGCTGTGGTGTACAGTTACCAAAAGAGAGAGCAAGCCCTGATACGGGCTGGTGTGAACGCAAGTCCTGTTTTGCTTTAGAGGTGGTAACCTTCGGCAGAAGAATAGTACAGGGTGGACAGGTGGGGGCAGTAATATCTTAAAGTACTGCAGCCAAATCTGTGAGGACCTGTTTGTTTAAAACCTTTGCATGAACTCATTGAACATGAATTTGAAAGAGAGAATAGCAGCAGCCTGTTGTGATGATAGAGATTGCAAAGCAATTGGAAACAAAAGACTTCTGGATTAACACGGCAGAATTTGGGCAGCTTCAATGGAACTACTCTGGATTTATTCTAATGGAGCCAAAGGCATCGTTTTGCCTTCAGCTTGTCTTACCTGATAAAGAATATCCACTTGCAGTATTGTAAAGTAAGAATTGTAGTAACCTCCTAAATTTGTGGCATTTCAGAAAGAAATCGAATATGGTACACAGTAAAAGAAAGCCACACAAAAGATCTTGCTTTGTGTCTTAAGATTTTAGAAGATAAAACCACAGCCTTTAAGACTCTGGTATCTTTAAATGGTAAAAATGTTATTTGTTTAAAAATACTCTCAACCAAACAAAAAACAAACTGTAAAACTGGGACATGAAAATGAGGCATGATTTAACTTAATTACAAGCCTTGAACAAGGAAACAGCATGTTCTCAGAATACTTAATTACAGCATTTTTTTTAAGGTTGGTTTTTTGTGTGTGTGTGTGTTTGCGCCAGGCAGTCTTCAGCAGAAATAATAAAAGGCAAAGAAAACACGGAAGTACAGTAAACATCTTGAAATGCAGTTTCCTTACTGGGAAGCTACCATGTGACTTGCTGAAAAAATTTATTTAAAAAAAAAAAAAAGCCAGCTTGCAGTTGTTCTTTGGTAGCATTAATACTTAATTCTCTGTAGATCTGCTTCTTGAGACATAATATCCTACAAGATCTCTTAAGCAGCACTACAGTGTTTAAACGCTTTTAGTGTTGTATGAGTAAATTTAAGGAGAATACACTGAATTGTTTGATTGTCCTGAAAGCATTACTCATTGACAGATGAAGGCAGACACAGAACAAGGCTTTCTACTATTAATGTATAACGATTTTGCAGTCTGAACTTTTAAACATGAGAAAATACTAATTTTGACTGAATTCTACAACATGGAAAGGCAGTTGGGGTAACTCAGTCTTCAATGATGATAGTCTTTTTTTGCCAGTCTCACTAAAAGATGGCTGGGAGTTGAACTGACATGGGACCTGCGTTTCAGTTAGTCAATATATTGAATGTGGGTTATTCAGTCTCAAAAATACACACAGAGTAACTGTTCCAACAGCTAAATTTCTGCACAGACTTCTGCTGCCAAACAGGATGGGTTCCAGCCATCACTTTTTGGAGTCGGTAGTAGAGATTTTTTTCAGAGTGACAAAAAGATCAGCTACTGTTTCCCTTGTTGGCCTAGTATTTCTCAGAACTGTGCCCCCCTCTGCTTTCACAGGTGAAAAAATCACCTGTTATATTGTGTAGCTTTTTTTTTTTAAATGGTAGATGAATGTAAGGACTGGCATTTTTATGTTGTATTTAAATGAAGGGTTGTCAGCTCAAAAGGATTTGGATCAAAAATATAAAGGCGTGTTGACCATGTATCTAGGGTGGATTCTTACGGTGTGCTGAATTAGGTGTGTGAAAGCCAGGAGCTAAAACAAACCTCTGGTATCCCTATTTTTGTCTTCAGTTCACTCTTACACTCTGTGGTGTATACCAGGAGCAGCAGCATGTTTTTGTGTCAGTCACACTTTATTCTTATGTGATTTGGTGTATGAATTGTGTATATGTTGTTAATTAACTCTTTAGCATCCCAAGGTGCTTTATGTATTCTTTCCTTCTCTAATTTTACAGTCTATAGTTATTCACAATAAGAAAACATAAGGATAGAAATGGAAAAACAGAATAAAGTCCTGCAGTTAATTGGGGCTTCTTTGAATGCTACTGGTTGGTTGCATTTCTATATGCAAAATCATGTGTACGCACCTACACACAATTGTTAGTTTGCTTTCTTTGTATGCACAGTGACCTGACACTTCTGTTAAGAAAAAAAAATAATATAGTAACAGGAAGATAAGTGACACTGCTGGTAGCGTTACTACTTTAAAGGAATTTGCAAGGTTTTCTGTTTTTAAAGCATATTTCACCTTTCCACTTAAGCGTATTCTGAGACAACAAATTACCTGCCTGACCAAGATTCTGACCTGTTTCATTAATGAAACATTGATTTAGTCAACTATGCTTTAAGAATAAATAACAACACCCCTCCCACCCAACAAAAAAAAAAAACCAGCCCCACCCCAAAATTCTACAAACCGTAGGTTTGGGCTAAGGTCATGGGGTGGCTGCTGAAATTAGAATTTTCAATTTCATATTGAGCTGTGTGAGGGAATAAAGTAATTTGTAGCTGAAGAAAAGCCAACCGCTTTCTAACCTGCTCACAGCTGAGCAGGCATACAGGGAATCTAGTCTTGAAAGCTCTTAGATACTTTTAGTTTTGTGTTGTTACAACCTTCAGAAGGTACATGGGCTAGTCACTCTTGCAACTGTGAGAGTCTGAAGTCTGAGCACTTTTCTGTATTGTGAAATGAGATTCAGTGGATTGCATAGCTGCTCTCCACCTGCTGTACAGCCTCAGCTGGAGGAACAGCTAGACAAAGTGCAACCACGCCATGGTGTGAAACATCACTTCATGGAGGTGATCCAGGGCCCTCTGTACCAGGGTTCAGTGGAAACAGAGCATGAAGTAGGGTGGCTGGCTACCCTTAAGAGTAGCTCAGGCCACTGCTTGCCTTTTGCTCCTTCCACTGAGCCATTTAAGAACTTGTTGCTTTAACCCCTGGTCTTGGGCTGTGAATGAAGGGATTAAGCTTGCGAGGGCATGCCGGAAAGCTACAGCATGGTTTGGAAACCATACTTCAGGTTGTTTCCTTGGAGCTGACCCTTCTAACTCCTTTGCAGATGAACATACTCAATTTTTACAAGCAAAATCCACAGCAACAGTGCTAGCACTGCTTTATGAGAAACCAGAGTGCTTTTTTAATGAGATGTTCATGACATATGTTCGGGTTTTACACGCCTCTCTAATTTCATGGGAAAAAGGAGGTGGAAGTCTGAGGCCATATAAAATCTCACGACTCGAGGGAGCCAATACTGAAAGTTACCTGTTGCAGCGTTGTCACAGCTCTTCCTCGTTCCTCCCACTTCACTGCAGTTTTCTAGCGCTCTAACTAAATTTCGTACATCTGAAAGATTTGTAACCTTATACTGCTCCTATTATCAGTGTTCCACTGCGCCTCTTCTTGGAGCAAAACTGTTAACGTGTGTGCCCTGCCCGGTAAGTCTTGCAGTCCTCACGTCGTGCCGACTTGCTTGAATGGTCGCTTGGACGGGGCGGGGGGGTGTGTGCGAGCGCCCATCACCGCCTTACCCGGGGAGGGGGCGGGGAAGCGATCGTGGCTCCTCGCTTGCTCTTAGGGACGCCCGCCGCGGGTTGCGCTCAGCCGCCAGCGGCGGGGGAAAGCCGCTCTCCAGCTGACTGGAAACCCTCCCAGGAGCCGCGCCGGTTCAGCCCTCAGCAGCGCCATCTTGCCTTTCCTCCCTCCGCCCCTACAGCGGGACCGTTGAGCGGCCTGCCGGCCCCGAGGAGCCGTTAACGGGCGCCGGGAGGAACTGCGCGCCCGCCCCGCCCCCACCCCCACCGGTCACTAACGGCCCGAAGCACCGCCCCAGCCCTCCGAGCACGTGGTCGGCCGCAGGGACCGGTCCCCCCCGTCCGTCCGTCCGTCCGTCCGTCGTCCCGTAGCAGCGCCTCCGCGGGCCATGGCGGTGAGGCGGCCGCGGCGCGGGGCCGCCACTCCCGCCGGGCCGTCCGCTCGCTCCTGCCGGCGGCCATGCCGGCTGTGTGTGAGGCGGGCGGGCGCCGCCATGGGCCGAGCCGCCCCGGTGCTGTTGCTGCTGGTGGCGGCTGCGAGCCGGGCCGGCGCCTCGGCCGCGGGCGGCCCGGAGGTGCACAGCCTGCGGGGGAGCTGGCGGCTGGGCAACGGGAACGGCTCGGTGGTGCTCCGAGGGGAGGTGCCGGGCTGCGTGCACACCGCCCTGCACCGCCGGGGCCTCATCCAGGTACGGTAGGCAGCCGCGCCGGCAGACTTCGCTCGGCCTCCCCTCGCCCTCGGCGGCGCCCCGGCGGTGGGGCCGTGTCCGGCCGTGCCTGGGGCGCGGTGGGGAGAGCCCGGGTGGGCGCTGCGGTGTGCCTGGCACCCGCCGTGCCGCTCCGAAGTGGGCAGCCTGCCACAAAGGAAAAAAACCAGCCCCCCGTGTGACATCTCCAGAAGCATGGTTAGAGGCAACCCCCTCGCCCCCCAAAACACTGCTCTGTCCCGGGAGTGCCTCAATCGCTGCAGGTTATGCTAGCGTTGCTGGCGCAGCAGCCGGACTTCATTTCCTTAGCCCCGCCGGTGGCAAAGGGGTTTGGTGGCTGCAGTATCTTCGCGGCAGAGCGGTCCCAAATGCGGCCAGGGATACAAATGCGAGCCCGTGCTCTGCAGTGTGTGAGACTCTGGGGTTTTGACATGGAACCAAGGTGCTGACACCAGGTATCTACAATACCATCACAGCACGTAAGTCGTGTTTACCCTACAATATTACCTCAAAAGAATGAAAAGCTAAACCCACTCTGTTGAAGTTTGACTTGATGCAAGAAGTCTAGGGATTTCAGGCATGTCAGTCCATTAAAAATCCCTTTTAACACTTGCAGATCGCATTAGAACGGATTGTATGCTTCCATGCTGCCTAAGGGAAGTATATTCTGAAACATGAGTATAAAACCATTACGTTTGAAAGACTAGTTCCTGCCTTAACACTTTTAAGAAACTTTGCTGCTTCTGTTTACTCTTTGCCTCTTACTTTGTTTGCCTCTTTTAGTTTTTAGATTTATGAAAACATAGTGACCACTTTCTGGGACAAATGATCAAAACTGCAGCTGTAGATTGGTAGCAAAATACCCTGATACCAGCGTAAGCTGATTGTCACTCAGACCTGACAACAAACATGGCACTAACTGGGTCATCATTAAAATAAGATGCCTTTTTAAAAGGAAGTATGTGGAAAGTGAAATGTGTACCTCAAACAAGGAAAAGAAAGAAAACATAGTGAAGTTAACAAAATCATCTATAAGACTGATAACTACGCTTTTGTACTAGAAAATGTGAAGTACTGTCATACATTGTCTATGAGACATAGCCTATATATTGTATTTATTGTGGGCCCAGTGTTGCATTTGTATAGCATTTATTTTAAAAAGACATTCTGGATGCATGCATTTTGTATTTTCTATTCTTTAATTTTTATTCTTCAGATTATTATTCTGCTCTGCTCTAACTGAAGTTAGAGAGGTATAAGGAGAAAGTGATGCCACTTCAGGCAGGATAAATTTAGCATTTTTCTGTCTTGGCACAGGTTGGGAATCCCAGTACTATTAATAGATTCCAAAGAGTGTCATTGCCAGATAAAAGAAATAGCCAACATTGGAAAAGTAAATACGCTATGAAGGGAGAAGCTGAGCCATGATAGTCTGTTGTTTCAACATTGGCGTGCTATGTGACGTGACATTTTGAATATATACAATTAAAGTTTTAAAATGGCTTTTCTAAAGTTTTAAAAAGTGCAGTGGGCAGGTAGACTATATTCGGAGCATCAGTGAACTGTGCCAGTTTCTCCCATGCAGCAGTGCATAAGATAAACTGAACATCTCAGATGTTTGGCTGTGCTGGGAGATGTTGCTATAAGAAACTGTGACCAATGCACTGACTCATGCAGGATAATGACGTAGTGAGACTCACATGTAACTACTCACATTAAGTACTCTTACGAAGTGAGAAAATGTGATTGCTAATTTAGCTGCATTGCTGTAAACTGACTTGTCATTTTAGTCATTTTAAACAGCAGTATGATGTTTGGAAATGAGGCTGCGATCATGAACTCTCATGTGCCTGGGCAGAATCCCAAGCCTGCACAGAGGCGCGAAAGCTTAGTCAGCCTGCTGGCCAGCAGCGTGGGTCTTGCTAATAGGTAGCTGGGTGCTTGGCTAATTAAATTGGTGATGGTTGGTTGTGGACACTTAGAACGTGTTTATGTGAATACGAGTATGAACTTGCTCCAAACACGTGCTGATATGGCCGGGTATGAACCTGCCGTGGTCTGGAAACTGTTGCTAAGTTGGTGTTGTCAGAATTAGTACGCTCTGCCGAGGAGCTGAGTTAACCAAAATACTTCACTAGTGTGGTTGCTTGACCTCTGGACTGGACCCAGCTGGTGTCTGGCTAGTTCTAAGCTCAGAATGAGCTAGCTTGTTTCCATGTACAGGTAACTTAAGATCAATTTAAATCCATTCTTACTCAGTTTAGCAAAGCCCAGTTTACAGAAAGAAGCATTCACAGAAATATTTGCACCAGGATAACTAAATTGTTTTAAAATCACATTTTATTTAAAAGATAGAATGGAGACCATACCAAAATACGGGAGCAGCCTTAGCAGATTTCAAATCTATCACAGTTAGTGTTAAATGTAATAAATCCTTGCCACCATAGTTGTAGCATTCTGCAAAGCGGCAAACCTGGGTTGTTTGGAGAGAGTCAGCGAGATAGTTCGTTATTGCAGTGTGGGGCTTCATGCTGCAAAGTGTTGCTCAGCTGTTTGTCCTGAGGTTTCTTCATGGCAGTGAAAATGCTTCTGACCAAATGTTTTCAAGTGCAGCTGCTTAAAATCATATTCCTGTATTCCTATTTATACAAAAGCATGCACACAGCCTGCATTTTAAGGCATAGAACACTGGTTGCTCCATTTCTTCAGTGCTCATTATTTCAGGAAATTGGCCCTTTTTGGCGTTGTGTCAAGTATAGAATTAGGAGTTTTATTATAGTTCTCTAAGTACAAAAGTGTTTGTCTTGAGTATTTTTTTCATTTGCTCCATTCGCTCTTTGCCGTGGAGTGTAGGATTTTTATTCATCGTACTGAAAATGCCACTAGCCCAGCAATCCAAAAGCTTATTGCCTGTGTTCAAAGCGAAGGTTGGTCTGAAAAGCTGTACCAGGAAGTAAGAGAACAAAGCTACTGGGAACTAAATTATTCTAGATAGCAAGACCCGGATGTTCAGTGAACTAGTGAATTCTATGCACTGTTTTTCTGTGTGATTTGCAAACAGCGAATAGCACTGCATTCTTTGCTTCTGTATCCTTGGGAATTTTTCATGGGTTAGCACCCAGAACAGAAATCTAAAACAAAATTTGGGAGGGCCTACTCCAACAATGTAGCTTAGTGGGCATCTCACAAATGAGGGGAAGGAGGGCAGCAAGAATAAGCTGCCGGATATTAAGCCTGCAAAATGTGGCTTAGATTGCAAAAGCAGGCTGCAAGCAACTTATTTATCAGTGTGTGGTTCATTTCAAATTTAGGTCGATGCACAATCTGTTTGTGCCCAGGAATGCTCTAGCTGATCGCATGTCTGTAGCCTTACTTTAATCTGCTGTGCAGGCTATACATTTGAACTGGGACATCTCTCTGACACTGAGGGTTCATTACTCATCTCTCTGGATCCTCTTAGCATTCATTCTAGAGATGTCTTTACTCTTTGGCTTATAAAATATACATTGGATGAACACATCTTTCTAAATGCACCAAATGCACGTATCTTAGAAAATGCTCTTGGGGAAGACACTTTTGAGTTTCCTACTGAAGTAGTATTTTCTTCCATGTTCAACCAACATAGTTCAAATACTGGATTAACTATGATAAAAGCTCGAAGGGCAGGAGGTAGCATCAGAGTATGTATTCAGATAGTTTGTTTTAATAACATTTCATTAGGACTCCATAGCTCTTACTACTATTTACATGTAAAATTTAAAAAAGATATGAGAAATGCACATGAACAAGGGTAATAGTCACGTGAATAAAGTTAGAGCAAAGCTTGCGTATAAGCGCAAACATTTTACAAACTTAAAGTGAATCTATTGCTAACCCTGCATCTGTGGAAAAAGATGATTTGCAGAAACCGTTTTGTCTGAAGATTTAGTTTTTAACTACTGTCAGCATAATATTTTCTTTCAGGCAGAGTTCTGATAAGCAATATGTATCAGCAGGTAACTTGTGCGTTCAATCCTTATGGTAGAAATAGTTGTCCTCTAGCATGTACTGTCCAAGTACTGTGTGGTGCCATTTCTGCTAGCAGGTGACTCCTATAAAATTTCAGTTCTGATGAATATGGCTATTGTAGCTGGATTTTCTCATTTGCCAGGCGATTGCATTTACGCAGAAAGGCTGTTTTGTTTTATTAGCTGTTACTTTGATTTGTAAAGAACTATTATGGGGGGCGTCTGCAACTGTGATGCTAATACAGGGGCTGGATAACACTGCAGTTTCTTCCCTGTTACACAACAAGGGCATGCACTTGACACGGAAGGTTCCAGTGGTCTTGGTCATATTCGGATATTAAAATATATTAGAAGAGACAGAAGCTTATGTATCTCTGCAGTTCTATAAAGTAGTGTGTATTTTTTGTAGCTTGTTCTGTGTTTGTCTAAAATATGCTGTTGCATATTTTCTGACACTTCATCATAACTTAGATTTTTCAGGGCAAGCCAGGTAACAGTTGCATTGGGTATTGTATGGTTCTAACAGGTTAAATGGTGTTCATTGATGAAATAGTTGATTAATATATTCTTTTCCATTAAAACATACATGCTCTGCTGAGTTGCATGAACATATGTGGAAGCATTCAAAAGCCTTAGTGAAACTTAGGATGAATATTAAAGTGCACTCAAGTTTATCTTTTGAGAGCTTGTGAAGTTAAAATAGATAAAAGTTACAGTAGCTTGTTAAATACAGCAGAGTATTCAAGGAATATTAAGCAATGGGTATTAATATCTTGTTAATTAACTCTTTAGTAGTATTTGGCTCAGTGTTCAGCTGTAACACATCTTGAGCATAAGATGACATTCAGTTTACTGCTTTGTTAGAGTAACTACTGAATTACTTTAGGATGAACTTCCAAAACTCATGTTCCAAGAATACGATCCATTCATCACTCGTTAGTTCAGCTTGACTTCAAGCTGTAAATATGTGAAACTGGGCTTGCTGAAAATTGTATAAATGTCCAGACTGCTATTGCTTGAGCTATCAAGGAGTGCGTGGATATAGGTAAGTATCTTAACTATTTAGCTTCCAGTCTGAAGTTGGCAACAGCAAAATCATTAAACTGTAAATCATGAAACATCACTTGCAAGTTTTATTTTGTCTGTTACATCAGCAGGATTTTCTTATGGTATACATTATAAAATATCAACAGAATTGATTTATGAGAGAAGAGCATGCAAGACGGTTTCAAATTAGATCATAGCAAAAGTAGGACAAGGCAAAGGAACCTGGTTTTTGTTCCCTTTATTACATTTCATTTTATTACACGCTGATCTTCCGCCTGGATCCAGCTGACTCTGTCTAGTGTCATTCAGGTGTTTGTGCCGTGCTCCCCTGGACTCCTGGCTGCGCGGGGGCCTGATGCTGGCCCTTCATGGGACCTGGGCCTGCCCGGCACAACTCGCTCACTTGGGCTCTGAGTCTCACTTCTGATGCGTTCAGGTCTCGTCTGTTTCCTGCTTAACAGGAGAACCTCTTAGCTTATATGACTGTAGCTTTTCAATATCCCCTTAAAATCATTGCAAGGAGGAGTTTCCGTCTAGCTGCTTGGCAGGGCCTTCAGTTTAGTGCTGCCAGCGCTTTTGAAGTCCTGCTGATGTCCTGTTATCCGAACTGGAAATTGCTTCCTTTTGATGCTCTGCAGCAGGGCTTTTTACCTCATCTGAGCAGGTGATTTGCTGCTTGCTCACAGCATTGGAGCAGAGAACAAACAGGCAGGGAGCTTGAGTGGTTGAGAATTTTTCCCCAAATTGCAGGGAGCAGGAAAATGCAAGGCTGTCATGTTTGGTGGGATCTAAAAATAGCTGTAGTTAACTCCACCGCTCTATGACTTGCTTCCAGGAACATGTTGAGCTAATGAATGTGGAGTATATTTAATACATGTGCAGTCTATTTCCTACCATCTTTCAAATTCTCCCAGTGCCCTTAAGAGTTTTAAATTCGTCTTTTTTTTATCCAGTTGTCTGAAAAAATCCTTTAATGTGAGCTGATTTAATGTGGGATGAAATTCCGTTTCAGATAAATCCAAACAATTTGACTTCTATGGGTACGTCTTCTAGCACTCAAAACAGTTGCATTTAGTAATGAAAAAGTCAATAATCTCACAAGTGTATTGGAGAAGTCATTTTCCTTTTTTACAGGACTTTGTTGTGGTCGTGCATTTTTCCTGAACCTTGAGAATTGCCTTAAAAGCATTGCTTGAACATTGCCACATGACTGATTTTACAACAAGCAACATTTTTCGTGCTTAAAATGACTAACCAGTATTATCATTTAGCAGCTTTTCTGTGTGATATATAAGCTGGTTTACTAGTTCTGTAGCAATGGTATCAGTAAGCTGTTAAGTTTTGTATAAAGGTACACAGAACTAGGAGCTTCCCATCTGAAAAAGTGGATGCCTGTGGGGAAGAAACAGTATTCGGACGAGTCAGAAGGGGCTAATTAGCACCTTCTGTGACACATATTTTAGCAGTCAATGCATTTCTTGAATCTTGAAGGCTTTAGACTAATACAGAAGAAGAAGGTCCCTTCAGGAAGAAGAATCTGCAGTATGCTCTGAGGAGATTTAAACAAGCAGCTCTGTAAACTGCTGTAAGAGCCCATCTGATGATGTAATTTCTGCCTCTGATGAAATATTCCTACATTTCTCTTTGCTGCTAGACAACCACTTTTGTGTTCTCCAGACGTCAGGTCATCATTAACATCTCAGTATCCATGCTTTCCTGGAGAAACAGTGCAGGTTTCTTTTATGCAGGGTCTTGATCTTTGATGAGGCACTGATGTCAGTTGTTTGACCAGTAACCAAATTGGGTTTGGCTTTACAGTCTGCTGTTGCTAGTGCATTTATAACTTGCATCTTATGCCTTTTGTTAAGTATTTCACACATGCAAGTGGCAATGATTGAAATCTGACATGCACATTTTCCAAAGCATAACTTAAAATAAAATAGTGAATAATGTTAAAGCAAAACAGTTGTTAAAAATGTGCTTTTTAAAGACATATTGTGGGTTTTCATGGCCTCTGACGTTTGATGCTTGCCTTTTGTCTCAAATCTGTCTGTAATCTTAACAGAGTTTCTTTTATGAGGCTAAATTTTGCATTTGAATATGCATTTATTAGCCTTAAATTTTGCATCTTAATAAAAGTCTGAGATATATTCCCCAAGCATTTTGCGTGTGAGCTCAAGATGACATAACTTTTAGAGAATACAATGTATTACCAATACAGAGGTCACAATTTTACTCAGGTAGCAAGACCTTTCCTTCTTGACCCTTACTCCCTTGTAGTAAGAAATTTGATTGATCGAGCATAGCATGTAGAGGCAAGGTGACAACTTTCCCTCTGTGTGGGCTCAAGGAACGATGTTTATATTGTTGAGGAACTCCAGAAGAGATTGTGCTGCTGAGGACAGTAACTTAGATGTTATGATTTTGCTCTGCTATGTAAATAGGTTTGTGTTTATACTGCAGAGCCTGACCCTTTTAGTCGTAAACCAAATATGAGATAGGAAACAATGTTTTTCAGAAGATTTCAAATCCAGAAGTGTCATTAATATCTGTACTGACTCCTGAAATGGGGAGAGAAATTGAGCTTCAGCAAGAAGAAAAATAAGCTGGGCAGATTTTCTTCAGTGTGAATCTGGATATTCAGGGCAGATAGTTTGCAGTGCTGGTACTGTAGAAAACTCGTATCAAAGGGAATCTTAATGCAGCTACGCTCTCTCTTAGCTGGGTTTGGGTGATGTAGTCCAGAAGAGATTGGTCTTTGTTTTGGGAAAGCAGTTCAGCTGTGCAGCTGCTGAAGAGGATTGAACTGAGCTGTCAGTCACTGACCTGGATACCTGCACTCTGAACTGTCTGACATGGGGATGTAAGACTATACCTTTCCGCTGCCCTTGTATGACGTACAAGGCGGTGGGTTTTTAGGTCCACATAACTGATTCTGTCAGCCTAGGTAAGGAACGTTGTGACCCACCATAAGGTAATAAATACAGCATGAAGCCAAAAAGGTCGAGGACATAGCTGAGACCAGCTGTGCCTTTACTCTTCCTGGGTAGTGTGACTAAAGGGAAAAGAACACATTCGGTATAAATGCAGCATTATTCTCAAAAGTAGTCATTTAATTTTATAGAACAAACCAAATTGTGTTGCTTCTCTTTCTTCTCTTTCTCCCTCCCTCCAAATAGAACTATTTCATTTAGCCTTACCACATCAAGACTAGTTGACAAGAAACAACTGGAGTATTTGCAATTATTTTAAACTGCAGAAATTTGTTCACTGCTGTCCCTAGAGGCCTAAAATGCTGTTTCTTTGCCTCTTAAAATCCTGTTAGTCTTACTTTCTCTGTCATTATGGGGGTTATCATGTTTCTGTTCCTCTCATTAAGTCACAAGCTGCCTTGATTTTTTTTTTTAATTTCCAGCCCCATCACTTCTTACGTAAAAACAAATCCCACTCCCTCTAGTTTGAGTTTGAATGATTATAGCAAACAGGTTTTAACCTATATAAGTAAAGTCAAATATTACCAAAGCTTTGCTTTCACATATTATTCCAAAGGTGAAAAGGAATATCAGGACCAACTAAGTAAGGTGGATTTTGCATTTGCAGACTGTCTGAAATAAGAAGGGCTCATCTAATGGATATTATGATGCATTTCATGTAGTAACAGTTTTACTAAACGTCTTGTAATTTTCATTTTGTTGGTCTGTTATTAGGATCCATACTACAGATTTAATGATGTGATGTACAGATGGATCTCACTGGATAACTGGACTTACAGCAGGACATTCAAAACTCCTTTTGATGTCAGGTATGCAGTAAAGACGTGTTTAAAATAGTTCTGTGCCATCTTTCATGCAGAATTGCTATCTAATGCATTCGCTCCAAATCTGCTTAATACTTTTGTATCTAATAAAACAAACTATGCAAAAACGTGCAGCTACAAAGCTGTTGCTGAAGAACGCTTCAGTAGTTGCTTTTTTCTATTTTTTTTAATTGTTAAAAATTACTTATGAATTCCCAACTAAGGAAGGATAATACTTAGACTAATTGGAAGCTAGCCCGTCTGATATCTGGTGGGTATGTGAACATGCTGTGTTGCAGACTTGAGCCACTTCAGCCGTCATCTTAATTTGACTATTTAAAGATATAATGTAGCCACACTAAGTCAAACATTTTTGGAGGTAGTTGAGACAACTGCTGCTAAAGATAATGGTGACATACATTTTTATATTGTCTGTCTCACGCGTGTTGTTAACTCTAGGTATTTTGACAGTTTTTTATGCCTATGTTATCTTCTGTAGAAAGTGGCAGAAAGTGAATTTGGTTTTCGAGGGAGTAGACACAGTAGCACAGATCCTGATCAACAATATCACTCTTGGGAGAACGGACAACATGTTCAACAGATATGTAAGTAATGTACTTATTTCTGAAGGTGCTTCTGTTTTTTCTTCAAAGCCCTTTTGTGCTGAGCACTTCCAGTGCATCCAAGTACACAAATACAAATAGGTCCTTGGACACAGAAAGTGTTGACCTGAGGACTGCATGTGTAATCAGATAACCATTAGGAAGAGAAGTGTACTTACCTTTTCAGTAGCAGCAGGGTCAAATCTAGAGGTGAATGTGTCTGGTTCTAAATGAGTGGACCCATGCAAGAGGATCAATTCAGCTAATAATGTAAGTCCTGCTTCTTGGGATCTGTCACAGCTCCAAGAAAACGTAAGCTTAAATCTGTTATATTAGCTGTAAATCTGCTTACTAATTGGTATTAGAATGGTTTACATGTGAGTACTGAAATGAAAATGCACGTGTTGCAAAGCCTTTGTGTTTCCACTTTTTTTATCTATGGTTTTTGATTTTTAATTTTGGGCTTTTGATAACGTTGTCTTGCGGTTTTGGGCTTAGCATATGTCAGCATGAGAGTACTCATCATGGAATGATCTTGAGAGTGGCAAAAACATTCAAACTTATTTTATAGCTTTAAAATATAAAATTATTCTGTGTACTAGCATAAGGGACAATCCTTACTTTTATCTTAAAAGAAGCAAAAAAAGAAAAGTTAAAGGAAGAATGTTACTGAAATAACTGAATTACAAAGGAAATCTGGTGTCTTCATATCTATCTCAGTATTTACCATTCTAGCAGGTTTTATTTCAGAGGTACTGGCCTGAGACATGAGAGCTAGATTCTGCCACCTGTGTCTGTGTGACCTGGGACAAATCACTTAGTTTCTCTGTGACTTAGTTTTACCATCTGTAAAATAAGAAATTCCATAGAGCTTTTATGAAATTGTTATTATTTACTGTTTGGAGGGCATCTAAAGGATTGCCAGTAGCAGGCTCTGTGGAATTGGGAAGTGATATTATTTTGCCCTTATTTCTGCAACTTCATTCTGTCTTAGATCGTAACAGTTCATGAAATGGCCTTCACTGTAAAACCAGAGTGAACTGTATTAGATTGAGTCTAGAATTACTGTGACCCAGACTTGTGCTTTGTTCACCTGTTCCACGTGACAACTATGTCTGCAGACTCTGTGAAGGCTCTGTATGGGGGATGCTATTTGCTTGGTAATTTTCTGCTGTATGCTACAGACGTAAGTGATGCTAGCTGGGCTGCTTACAAGTTGGAAAAAATTGCCAAGAGTTGGCTTGTCACAAATGAACACTGTGAAGAAGAAATGGATATTAGCCATTGGAACCATATTATCTTGATAGCACGGGATAATTCTGAAACCGAACATTTATCCTTCTCTCCAGCCACACTGAAGGGGGTTTTGTGAGCCAGTGGGGAAGCCCCCAAATGCTTTATTTGGTGCTGGTGTAGAATGCGTATCTGCATTTTGGGCATGAGAGTGCAGGTGGCATGAAATACAGCTTTGCAGCATTCACGCAAAAGGCAGGTCCGGGCTTTGCAGTAGATAAGGTGGCAGCACAGTGTGAGTTGGAAGGACTCCTGTATAGACCAGCTTTTTGAGTTGGAACAAGGTGTCTTTCTAAAGATGCAGATGAGTTCTGAGTGAGGAAGGAGGGTAAATATTCTCTTGCTGACCTTATCATTCAGACACTTCTGTGTGCAAGCGGAGTGCTGCAGCCTGTGATGGGGGCTCAGTATGGGGAAAGTGGTTTGCCCAGAAACATCTCCTTGTATCTGGAATGTTACTGTGTATTTTCTTTTTTCAGCTTAAGAAGCAGCTTTTCCTTTCCTTCAAAACCAGAGCCTGTTGAGACTGTAGTTCAAATGCCTTTGAATAATATATGTATGGTATTAAAATCCTAATGTAACAGTGATTATAAATCTCATAAATAAATGTCAGCACTGTAATGATTTTGTTCTGTTTTCTTGACCTAGAGCTTTGATATTACCAGTGTGATCAAAGAGGTCAATTTTGTTGAAGTCCGTTTCTTATCAGCTATTTCATATGCAGCAGAGCAGAGCAGATGTCACAAAGCATACAGCATCCCTCCGGCGTGCCCTCCACCTGTGCAGAAAGGAGAGTGCCATGCTAATTTCATCAGAAAGGTAGGGACAGAATTGTCTGTCTCTGGCTTCAGGCTTGGAAAGAGGAATGCTCCACGTGCTGTCCTTACAGATGTATTCTGAAACCTGCAATGTCATTTCATAAGTAGGGCATATTTTTCATTGCTGCTTCCTTCTCCTGTCCCCCACAGAAACCTGTAATCTAGCATGTCAATAATACAAGAGGCATAAGAAGGCCAGACTTCGTACCTAAGTGATAAGAATGTTTAAAAGGCTGTTCTCATCAAGGAGTCAGCAAGGGGACTTGCTGCTAAGAGAGCGGGATGGCATTGGAAAATGTGTAATCACTATGTTTGATCCACTGGGTGGGTTTAGCAATGTATGCTGACAATAGAGTTCACTGTTGCAAATACCAATGTATATTGCCAAGGCTGTGAAAATCTCAGCCAAGCAGCTTTGTGATTGTTTGCTGCTGCTCATGTGCTGTGCTATTTATACTGGGCAGCTCTGGCATGTCCCAAGAAGCGTTATCTAACAGAGGACCTGTTCTCATCTGATTATAGCGTTGTGAAGTGTGACTGACAAGTACATATTCAGTGAAAACAACAATGTAATGTAAATGAATGAAGCTCAGAGACTCTGATTTAAGACAGAGCTTCATTGCTGTTAAAACTTACTCAAGGCAAACTATCATTTGAGTAGCATTTCATATATTTCTGATAGCTTTGCAGCAGCTAGAGACAATGGCTAGGTGATCTTATTTTGGAATTTCTCTTTCTGGGTGTTTTTGCATGTTTGTCTCCACTTAAATGCCTTTCTTGTTAATAATTTTTAATCTTTTTGATAAAGTCCTTTCAGAGCCCCCTCAAAAAAAATGGCTGGAATCCGGTTAATCTAAACCTGGATGTGATTTCCTTTAAAATTTGTTAATGGAAAGATGGACTCCACTTTGTCCTGGGAAGATCCTTCAGGATTAAGATGTTGGCTTTATTACTACTTGCTGCTACTTTTATTTTCACTACATTTTAGAAAGTTGATTAATTCTTCTGAATCCACTGTGTTTCTTAGAAATCAGTGCAGGGAGGAGCTTGGAAGGAAGAAGGCCCTTAAACAGCTGTAGACCTATTTATAGAGCAAAAATGGCCAGGAATGATTTTAGGCTTTACTGAACTACACCTTTAAATTTGTAAGAAAGTACCTTAGTGCTTTTCCTCAAAGGAATTGTTTAACCGTACTTGGAAGCTGCTCCAGACATTTCCAGAAACATTTTTAGTTCTGAGTGTATGGCAACAACAGCAGCGATGTCACATTTAAAAGTAAACATACTAGGACATTGCTAAAGTAAGCTGGCTGCTTACCATCTTAAAGTAATGGAGAGCTGTTTACACATTTGAGGTTCACTATTAAGTGCAGTAAATGTATCTAAATTTTAATAGGAATTTGTGGCAAAACGCAAGACTTTCACTGGTAATGTACTTCAGTGATACAAGCAATACCATTTCTGATAGCAGTCTCTGCAATAGTATTAGTGAAACCTGACAATCTGTCAGTAATTCCTTTGTTTATTTTTTATAAAGGGAAAATTACTTTCAGTCTGACTTGTTTTCTAAGAATGTGTTGTCCCTGGTTTTACACTTGAAATAGGTACAGCGCTTGCTTCCTGGAAGGCTCTTTTGCAATTTGATAGGCAGGCAGGCTGACTCCAGCGATGCAAGGGATAGGCCAGACTTGTGCACTGTGGTTTGCCAAAATTAGTATGCCTCGGCTGTAAGTTATTAGTCTCTAAATTTAGAACTGTAGGTCACTGTACAAGACTTTAAGGAGATCTATTGTATTTGCTTTGGGGGCTGGGACTGTGTGAAGCTTGGAGGGCAGCTGAATAGATGTCTTCAAGGGATTTGTTAACTAGAGGTCTGACCAGGTTTGAAAATGGCTAAATAGAAAGCAGCGTAGGTACTTCTCTGCCTGACCAGCATTTTATGATTCTGACAGTTATTCTGATGTTAGAACCAGAACTAAGCTATTTCTTGGACATGTTTTTCTTCCCTTTGTTTTTGTATGAGAACCATAAAAACGGGAGAAACGGTGAACATGACTGAACTACAAAATGCACCAGACATAGGCACCTCTTTCCTCGTACTAATCTGTGGTGTTACAACAAAAAATAGGGGATAAAGTATTTCAGATATACCCATGATTTTTAATTTGATATTATTCTTTTAGAGTTCTTTAACATTTGTAACCATCAGTTTTCTGCTTACTTTGTCTTTTAGGTACACAATTAAATACTGACGTTACAAACTAAGATAATTCAGAGCTGAACTGAGAGTAACCTGCTGGCTTGTTTTTTTGATCTTTACTGTTTTTTTTAAGTGGTGGGCTAGGTGGTGTTTTGCTCTCTTGCTAATATAAAATTTTGCTATACATGAATGTTTAATACAGAATTGTATTTTTGATACAATATAGGTAGTAGCAGCAGAGTTCTGGTCAAGAAATAAGAGAAAAAATACTGTAGGCTCTTTGGCTTTATGGAAATTGGAAAAGTTCTTTCAGTGCATGGCAATATTTTATTTCTAGATAGCAAATAATTTTAATTTCTGGCACAGCATCAATGTCTGTGAAAAATAGGCAATTGTAACATAACCATTCTGTATTCCAGGAGCAGTGTTCATTTAGTTGGGACTGGGGCCCTTCTTTTCCCACTCAAGGAATCTGGAAAGATGTTAGGATTGAGGCCTATAACCATTATCACCTGGTTTACTTTTCTTTGACTTCTTTCTTTGGTAAGTCATGTTGCTACTTTTTATCGTTCTTTCACCTTTGGAATACAAACCATTTTATCGTTAAGCTCAATTAACTGTCAGTTTAGGAAAGGTTCTATTGTTTTATTATGACTGTGTGTAGTTCTTACCACAGCACACCTTTTTAGTTCGTGAAACACAAGAAAATTTCTCAAAACTCCCAGTAAATATGTCTCACTTTTGTCTTGCCTCCATTTAAAACAAAGGCAAAGCTGCTATGGGAATTTAATTTTGTGTTGGGAAGGCAAATACACAGTGAGCAGAGTTTAAAGAGCGCGGAGTTTTCAGGACACAACATGAAGTCTGAGAGAAAAGCAGTCGTGCTATGCAAGGATAATTTGTTAAGGATGCAATTTGAGAGGATAGCCTCCTGCATTCCTGCTACCTAACTTACCAAACAGGTTTCCTCCCGTGATGTGGTCTTTGATTTTCCTCTCCTTTGTCCTGAAGATTATTGCAGCTGAGCAAAGGTAGTCAATTTTCTGTTGAAACTTTCTGTAAATGGTAATATGCCCCATTGTAGACCACCCGCATGCTTTCTTTGACTGCCTCTTGAGCCCAGTCTTCAGTGGAGTAAAGGCTAGCACGTGAGTCCTCTGCACTGGGTTGAATTTCAGCCTTTGGGAATAGAGTTGTTGTGTATGAATAAAAGAGGAAGACGTCACTCCCTGGCTGCTTTTAAAGCTTCCTGAAATAGCTGCAGGTCTTAGCTAGAATTAACGTGACTGGAATTTCCATGGAAAGCCCCAGCACAGACTATGTGCTCTCTAAAATTTAGTTACAGTAAAAATCTTTTCTGGTCCCTCCCACATTCCCACAACTCCACCTTCTGGTAGGTAAAATCTTGCTCTCTGGATAAGTGGAGAGAGCAGACCTCTTTCATTCAGCAGAGGGTGGTTTGGAACCAGAGCCAGAGCTTATTAGTATTCAAACATAATAACATCTGAAAAATAAAGATTAAATTAACAACTTGAATTCAAGCTGCCTATGAAGTTATATTGCTCGTCAGATTTGGTGTAATAGCCTTTTGACCACTGAGTCTGTAAAAGATTGATTGTTCTTGATTTCTGAGCCTAGACCCCACAGTTCATGCAGTTAAGAGTGGTCTGGAATTTCTACATGCCCTTGGAGGGGAGGGAAAACGTACTGTAATGGCTGACTCTTGCGGGGTGGGCGGGTGGTTTTTTAACCCCTTCAACATTTCTGAAAATTGGTCTCCCCTGGGTAATGCTGGGTATAATATCAACTCGGGAACACATATATTGCTCTTCGTTGTACAGAAGACTGAAAATCACACCAGGGCTGAATGTAATTCTTTGCTTTTGGAGGGAGCTCTCTTTCTCTCCCGGAGGAAGGAGAGCTACAATATATACATGAAAAGAGAGAGTAAGTGATTAGTAGTTTGTGTATACAAAATGTGTCTTAGTTCTAGTTTTCCTTGTTTTCTGTTTTATTTGCTTTTGCTTAGATGTTCAGCTGTAATATTTGAAGTATAGGATTAGGCAGGCTATGTTTGTAGTTAGGTAATTTAATTGCTGAAGTTAATGGGAAATTTAGACATTAATCTTGAGTACCCTTGACCCTGGCTTGCCTTATTCAGTAATTTCTGTAAAGGAGAGGATCATCTGAGCTAACTGTAGAGTGATCTCAGGGAAGTCATTAACTTGTTTCCTCCACCACACTTTGGTGGCAGAAGGGACATAAAGATACAGTCCATCAAGTCTAGACACAGTGGGCCCAATTCATCCCCAGCATAACTCCATTCATTTTGTGTAGTGACTCTGGGATGAATTCAGCTCGTTTTCTGTTAATACTGTTTTTGTTTCATCGACAAAAGTGATTGTACTGCCTTGTGATTACGATCTTTCCCAAAGAGTACCATGTTCATACGAGTGCTGACTAAAAGCAAATATAATGTCTATGGGAGTTGGTGGGAAAAAATCCTTCCTAATGAAGTGACTGGTGTAACCATCTCTGACTTTGTACAGAACTCTGAAAAACCCCTGGATGGCTTTCTAATGAAAAGGAGAGAGGGTTATAAAACATAAATCATATTGCATAATTCTCTTCTGAGTTGGCAAATGTAAACACAGATATCAAATGTGCTAAACAAGATTAACTGTGCATCTGGTTCAAACACAGCCTGAAAATTGTTAAATTTAATCTGAGGTGTTTTAATTGTTTCTTTGATGAGAGATCACGTTAACTAATAGGTATATAAACACAATTCCTAAATTCCCATTTTTTCTCCCCCTTCACTTAGTAAAGAGTGCTCAGCAGTGGAGTCTTGAAATCGAGTCTATTTTTGATGTAGTCAGCTCCAAGCCAATTGCAGGTCTTGTGACTGTGAACATTCCTAAATTGCAAACACAGCAAACATTCAGTGTGAAGCTTCAACCTGGAGAAGGCAGCATTGTGCTGCTTGTAAACATCAACAAGGTAAGGAGGTGTGTGTGGAACCTGAGCCAACTGCAAAATGTTTCCCCTGGTTTCCAATGTGTCTTTCTGCCTCCATATCAGTTTTAGGCCTCCCTTCCCTTCCTTACTGTGTTCCTGACTTAACAACAGTTCTGTACCCCTTACAGGGCAGGAGAACAGTTCTTTTCCTTTCTAAAAATTGATGTCTGTGGCGCTGTGTAGCTCAGTGTCAAAAAGATGATGAAGCCTTTCCCTTACTGCAAAACCAAAAGATCACATCATCATCGGCCACTGTTAAATAAGCTACTTAGGTAGATAACCTTTGGATACACTGTGTCACTTCACTTAGCTGGCAGTAGGTATCTTGTCTCCCATCCTATTGTTTACTGGTCTGATTGGGACTAGCAGGTACTATAATATGCATGGCTCTCCCAGGAAAGAGAGGAAACATTCCTCAAACCTCTCAGGAGATACTCTTTCAGGTAAATAAAAGCAAAAGAGCCCTATAACAAACTGGACTGGCAGTAAGGTTGGTGGAAATTCTGTGGAGTGGTACTTCTTTATGTTGGCTTATAGTCCCTTGGGTAGACAAAACTCAGGAGGAATTTTAGAGAGGTAAAGGATGCTCTGATGAGGAGACAACTCAACTGAAAATTGATCACTCCAGTGATGAAAAAGGAAAGAATTGGTCTGTTTACCTTCAGAGGGTGTTAGGAAACTATCTGGTGGCAGACTTAATTCACCAACATTATTTCACTTCTATAGAATTTATTTTGTTTGTGGTTTTTTTTAGAAACTGTTGAGTTTTATCACACAGGTGTAATTAAGAAAAGATATATAGGCTTGAGAGATGAAGAAAATCAGTGTGTCAGTTCTAGTTGACAAACAGGTAGGTGTCTTGAATTAGACAGTGCGCCCAGTGTGGTAAAGAGAAGCATGAACTTTGTCTTGACTTCTTGCTCAGAGAGCAGGGCCCTAGTAGAGTTGACTGCGGAGAACTGAACCTGACAGTGGCAGGCCCAGGCCAGTGAGCAGGGTGGGAGCCCTGGCAGGCGCAGCGGCAGCTGTAGCTGATGCTGTTCTCCACTGCAGCCAACAGCATTAACAGGACCTGCTGTCTGCTTCACAGGGCACAGTTAGATTTGTGGGTGAGTGATTGCCGTGAGCAAGAATCTGGGGCTTCTGACAATTTTGGCCGTTAATAACGTTTGAGGGTCTGCCCTCAAACCTTTGTGTGTTTTACTGGCTCTACTGATTTTCTCTATTGCTGAGTAACTCTGCATTTGTTTCCCCAGTTTGAATGCATTATGCGTGTATTCTCGAGTTCTCTTGTCAGTTGTTTGAGTGGAGAAAAAACATCTGTTAAAGGCAAGCAGGGTATTTATGTTCTAGTATGCGCACTCAGTGACTTGCATACTTATGTGCTTTGTTTTATTTTGACATGAAAGCATAAAAGCATACAAACGTGATTTTTGTTACTGTTGTCATCTGACATGCAAGTTGCATGAGCAATTACAAATACCCGGTTTAATTCAAAACAATCATTAGTCTCTGCTTAGCCTTTTCAGGGATCACATAAAGCAGGCACTACAGTGTAAAGCTTCAAAAATTATTTTGGTTTATTTAATTGCCCCACTCCCAACCTCAGAAGTAATCTGTTAGTGGAGTAGGACTGCAAGTTTGTGAGGAAGCACTTCCTTCAGAGCAGAGGCAACAGTGTTTTATTATTCTTTGTACACAAAAGGCTTTGCTGCATGAATTTACATCAGCTGATTTTACGAGAAGCCCTGCAACGTGTTCTCATGTATCAATAAGCCTAACGGAGCCCTTATTCTGTACGACAGACTGGTGTGGTGCATGTTAAATAGTGAGACCTCACCAGACATTTATTTCTAGTTGAGAGCTTATTGCAGATTATGTTGCGAAGTCAGTAGGTGTTTGAGTGGTGCATGTCACCCGAGATGTGTAGCAGTCTTCCTGCAATTGCCACACAAAGTGCTGTATTGCTAACATGACAGCATTTTGCTTATCAGCTAATGGTGAGCATGGGGATGACATCATTAGTGGCCAATGAGACGCTCCAGGCGTGCCAGGCGGCTGTGAACACTCCCTTGTTGTTGAGGCACACGCTGATTTTGTGCTTCCATTTGTATCTGTGCAACAGAGAGATTAGTACTTCTGCACAAGCAGTTATGATAATTCTGTATCAGGGAAGCTCAAATGTTAGTAGACACATTCATGATTGTGTTCAAGTATGGCCACAGCAAAACATATTGTTGGGCAGCTCTCTGGCCTCTTTTTATTTGAAAAGATTGAGGCACTCCTTACGTGACTCTATTCAGTGCTGATCCCTCCATTGTTTGGTTGCATGCATTATTGCTTTCTTTCCACGATTTTTGTGTTGTGCGCTCAACTGGCGAATGTTGGCAACAGGATTGAGCAGCAGAAGTAGGCTGCTGGAATGAAGATACAAATATTATTCTGTGACTAGAAAAATGTGGAAATTAAATTTTTTCTGATTCTAGAGGTATTTTTTTTAATGTCTGTAAAAATTATGGAGTACTAATGAAGTGATTAGGAAGCATAGAGAAAAAGCAGAGAACACTGAAAAGAAAGAACAAAACTTACAATTTGACTTAAAAGCTCGACATAAGTGAAGCAGTCAGTATGGTCACATATTATCAAAGTCACAACTGAAAAGTGTCACCTTTGTATCTTGAATGTTTTATGAGATAGGTAAAAGAGTCAATGAGAGAGGTATGATACAGAGGCTAGTGAACAATGTGTGCTCCTGACAGATATTTGAGTTTTGGAGGAATATTCTGTCAATGTACCTCAGCTGAGGGGTGGTAGCAGCTAGCCATGCGCATGCATGTGTATGCATGCTCATGGCCCATTGTGGACTTCAGTAGAAGAAGTCATACTTGTCTCTGTAAATACTTTTTACCTCAGAGCTGCAAGTGGAGAGATCCCAGTTACCGTGGCTCAGCTGGGGCACATAAACTCATTAGAATTGTGGTAATTCACTCAGAGATGTCTGAGTCCCTAGGTGCATGTTATGCCTCTTTTTATACGCGTTGCTCTGACTTTCTCTCTTGTACATTCAAGAGTTCTACAGTGGAGGCTTGGTGGCCAAATGGACATGGAAAGCAAACTGGATACAACATGACAACAACTTTCATCATGGAGGCAGGATACCAGATTGAGAAATTTTCAAAGGTGAGCCCTTGAGCTTGATTACAGCTAGCATTGCACTGCTACTTTTAGGACATCCGCTCTGCATAACAGATATCTAGAGCTCTTAAATATTTTGCTGGATGTGAAAATGCTAATGACAAGCAAGAGGTTTTTTAATGTCACAATGTATATTTACCTGTTTTCTGGTAGCCTTAGCTTGTATGGATGCCTTTACTTGCATTCAGACTGGAAGATGGCTTACAGTTAGTTGAAAACCTGAGAAAGGAAAAGATATTTACTTCTTAAGTTTTCTATCTTATGAAAAAAAGCACTTTTAAAGTTGATGTATCATGCTGATGTTTCTTGTATCATGCATTGAAAAGCCCTTTTAGACTTCTATAGATTATGTGAAGGTTTATTACTGAGATTTTTCTTGTTAATTCAATTTTTAAAAAATTTGTGGGATAGGCACATCCCTAAAAAGCTAACATACATTCATTTATTAGAATGTGGTAGATGTGCTTCAGGTTTAAGAAGAGGTAACATCTTAAATATGACCATGAAAGTAATATTCAGGGATATTTGCACTGGCTGTATAATATCTGTTTGTTTTTATTAAGAACTCTAGAAGAGGTGATTTTCAACTGTCTGTTGGAAAAAAGAAATCATACAAATTAGACTGGGCTCTTTATGCCATCAACATGTGGAAACAACCGAGTAAATTTACACATTTATTAGGTGGTTCTGGTGTGTATTGCTTCACTAAAAACAAATCTAGTCACCTGGCATCTAAACCTGCTGTTTGCTGTAACATTTGTTCATGTGAAAGATCCCATGAGCAACAGTAGCTTCTAGAGTCCTAGCCTTCATAGAGTTAGCCCTTAATTTGATTATGAAGTCATAATAATAATTCTTTGCTATTATTAGCAATTTAATTTTGAAACAATTAAAAAAACACACCAAATTAACACAACATGTTATGCTTGGAAAAACTAGTTGTAGGAAATATGGCTATAAAGCCTGTAAAAAGGAAAATTCTGTTGTTAATGTGAAAACTGCACAGTAATAGGAAAACTAATTGATTCCACTTGGGTAGTTGCATCAGGATATTTCATAGAGCCCTGTGGCATATGATCATAGGGACTTCATGGTCTACAAAAGATCTTCAGAAGCCTCTTCTTTTTTTTCTCCTTAAGGGGAAAAAAAGCAAATGCACCACATAGTGGGCATTATAAATTAACCAGCATATGAAGCCTTTACAGGTTCATAGTTTAAAGTCTAGTCTTCCTTCATGTGTTCTGTGAAGCTCTGTCTTGGGTTCTGACAGACACACGCACCCTGCCACTCCCCCACCCCTCCACCCCGAGCTGTACGAGTGGGAAAAAGGCTCCCATATGCGTTTTGTTCATGTTCTAGCACAATTTGCTGTCATGTCAGCAGGACTGAATAGCAACATTCATATGGCTTAGTAAGAACTTTGAGTAGTTCAGGAAATGCAATAAGGGATAAATGTTCCTGAAAGTTGCTGTTCTTTTGTCAGTTCTGTTGTCCACCTAGTACTGTATTCAGATGGAAGACATTTCCCTCCCCACCTCTCTTTTCAAAATGAAAAAGAAATCGGGGTGAGACATTTCACAAGTGGTTTGTTTCCATATGAGTATCTACATAACTTTGGACAGGTGAAAACTAAAGGGCAAGAATGGCATATGTGAGAAAAGACAGCTTGGTCTTATGTCAGATTTGGCTACCCTTAGCTTGAACTAATCTCTGCTTTCTGACATGTTAGAGTAGTCTCCAAAACACTAACTAATCCTGTGGGAAAATTTCTGGGTAGCCTCCCAGTAAGTACTTGCGGGAGCTCTATAGAGCTCTAGCCAGCTGTGCTGGGAACCTCTTTGACTGAGGGAAGTACCTACTCACTCCTGTTGAGAGTAGCAGAAAAACAAAACAGGACAGGGTTGGTTTTGTTTTGTTTTTCTGTTTGAATACTTTGGTTTAGAGATTGTTTCTCGGGATAATGTGACACAAAGTCAGAGCCAGAAGTTATCTCAGAATGGAATTGGTTTTCTTGAGGGAGGGTCTATCCAGTCCTATTAGCTATTGATAAGTTGCTTTTCTTCTTGCCATGCCTACATCAAGGAATTTATTACCTCTTTCATTGCCTCATGAGGCATTTGTTTGCTTTTTGATTCTGTTTCCCCGTCTTTCTGTAGACTTATTTCTTCAACACTATAATCAGAGTTTTTTATTTCATGAGGCTGTTTTAGTACTTGGAAGATCTTAACCTCTCGCTGTCTTTCCCTGCTTCCCTCTACACCCTCTTTTCCCCCCAGGCCTTTTAGCATGACTTCCAGAAGTCTTTCCTTTTGGCTTTGTAGTTTTCACACCGCTTTCATGCTGCGTGTTAATTTGTTAGGTCACTGGGGTGTTCTGTGATCTTATTTCAGCTCTGGGCATCTTCATCCCTATTACTTTTCCTACTGCTAAATCTAGGAATGCCAAATGTGATCCACAGGTCACTTAACTGTGGGTACACAGCCTTTGTATGTGACTCAAAAAGACAGGTATTTGTTTCTTAATTGTGCACAGAACCAGCTGATAGGTCAGTGGTGGCTAGACAGCCTCTTCTGCATGTTCTAAGACTGAGAAATGTTATGTCCTCAGGCAGCAAGGTCTATCAGATTTCAAGGTGCCTGAGGTCTCAGTTGCCAGAAAGGCATGTAACCAAGCATGCCAGATGCTAGCTGCCTCCTCCTGCCCTTCTTTTACCCCACAAGGCAGAAGGAAGCTGCTGTAGGAAGAGGAAGAGGTGCTGTGTTACCAGTTGGGCCCCTGAGGAGCAACGGAGTGGGAACACAAAGGCACTGAACCCTGGAGGCCTGGGAATGTGAGATGGGGCTGAGGAGCTTTTCCTCTTGCTCCTGCTATATGGGTGGTCCTGGCTGGTTGTTTCAGTCTCTCAGATTGCCTTAGATTTGGCCGGTTGCATGAGTTCCACTTGAGTATGAATAAAGCTGTATCACATTACTTCTGTTAGTAATATAAATACTCCATTACAAATACACTCTGAGACAGTCCCAACCTGCCTGATGACATCCATTGAGAGGACCTCCCAAATACTTTGGGAGCCCCAACTATAAATCCAATTCCATTTTGTCCCACAAAAAAGAGCTGCACTGGAGACTGAGGAGTTTTTCTCCAAGTAATTGAATTCACTGTAGGAAGGTCAGAACTTTTTTGCTAGCGTAGCACTCATAATGTAGTTTTTCTCTCGTAGCCTTCAGTAGTTAGGGTAACCATAAAAGTTGTATGAAATATTGGTTATTTTTTTAATTCAACTTCTCATGTTAAAATAAATCTGCAAAATTCTAGGAATGGGTGTAAGACTCTTGTTCTAAAGCTAAGTTCATCATGCTGATCTATATTCAACCAACCCAGTGCACAACAGGATCACAGCAGAAAAAAGGCAGGGCACACTGTCCTCAGCGCATGTATGTGCACAGAGATACTGGACAGGGAGTCCAAAATGTCCTCTCAGTGGTCTGACTTTGTAGGTTTTTTCTAGCTGGGAATTTCTTTAGTGGTATGGATGCTGAGCCCCACTTGCCACTAATCCACTGTTGCCCCTGGGGCAAAACTGTAAAACACTGCAGGACTTGAGGCAAGTCCCATTTTTTTATTCATTCAGTTTCTGTTTTGGTCATTGCCATGATGCAGAGGGGTTTAGTTTGAGGTCAGTGATCTGTGGCCTCCACTCATGCATCTAGTTTGTCATGTGCATTGTCTCTGTCCAGGTGTTTGTTTGACAATTGTCCAGTTGACTAAGAAGCACCAAAGAGAAAGCAAAAAAAACCCAGTGATTTTCTTTGTCTTTTCTACCACTAGAAATAATTTTCTGTCTATCTGTGTGACTTTTTGATAAGCTAAAAGTTTAAAAACCACAGTCCGACAGTGGGATTAGTCATTTCCCGTTTGAACTTCAGCCTTGTCTGGTGTGTGAAATAAAGAATTACATTTTATTTTAAAGACAGGTATATCACTTGCACTTAATTAGGTTAATTTTAGCCTGATATACTGACAGATACTTGTCTCAGCTGTAGCTTGTGGCAGAGAGAGAACAGGCTGTACTGTACAAGCTGACCTTTTGAAAAGGTATAGCAAATAGTTATCTGAGGGAGGAGTGGTTGCTGTCTTAGGGGTAGTCTAGAAAAAACAAGGTTCCTGCCCTCCTGACCCAAACTTGTTGCTTGGTGTCAGTTGGCTGAAATTTGCTATTAGCTTTCCTTCACTTTATTTAATTTCCCAGTTATCTCCCTATGACAATGAGCAACAGGTACCAGAAAGAAAAAGCTTTCTTTCTGGCCTAGGTAAGTTGAACTGGCACAAGGATGTAGGAGAAAAAGAAGTCTAAAGCCTCCCTGAAAGAGATGTTTTCTATAACACTTTGCAGCTGCTCTGCATCTGCCCATAGCAGGTGGGGAAGACACCTCTACAAATAAGGAGTCAGTGCAGAGTATTATTGCAGTCAAGTAACTGCACTGTCATGGCAGGGGAATTGACTGTGTTTATGTCAGCACAGTCAGGATACCCCTCAGAGCAGCATTGTTGCTTTGACTGAAATGAAGTCCCAGAAAATGTCCATAATGATTTCTTGAGAACTTTTCTTCTACCTGCAGCAGGAAGGAGGATTGTTTTCTTTTTTCAGTGTCTGCAGATATTAGGCTGAAAGGGTAGCTGTAAAAGTTTGGCTTCTGTTTGAGGTGTGCTTTTATCTGGAATGACCTTTAATAATTTACATGGAGTTAGTGGTTATTTAGCTGAACTGGTCTCTCTGAAACCTTATTGCTGATCGTGCTGTTCAAACACAGCTGTGATGGCCAGAGGGCATCTCACTTCCAAACCAGCATTTGTGTTTGCATGCGTACCTTTTTCTCTTTAATTGCTGCACCTATTAAAAAGGTATCAGTTAAGGGCAGCAAAAGAAGATTTTGCTTTTCCTGGATGAACCTGAATTCAGGGGCAAGGCTTACATTTGAGCTCCTGCAGTCTCCATCTGTGAGGAGAAAATTGCAGATTAAATGGTGTGTCTGATCTAATGCAACCACTGCATTCCTCATGGTGGTCCCCAACTGCACTTTCAACTGAATTCTGCAGCAAGTAAACATGCACCTGTCTTTACACACATATATACGGGTGTGCGCACACATGCTTGTTTGTGCATGTTTTCTCTCTCTTACTATGATAGTAACTTTCAAAAGTGAACGAGCTTATCAGAAGGATTCGCTTTAGCCCAGTTACAGTGTGTTTTAATCAAGCAGGAATTTAGAGATGAGCCCATGTCTTTTGACTTCTTGACAAATTCTAAGCTGTTAGTGTTCAGTTGAATCCCTTTTGTAATGTTTTTCTTGATTTATTTTGTTTTAATTTATTTTTGTCTGCTTTGAACCTAAGTTTCATGTCTTCACAGGCCTATTTTCGGACAGTAGAACTTGTTCAGGAACCTATTCCTGGCTCACTAGGTCTGAGTTTCTACTTCAGAATCAATGGCCGACCCATTTTCATTAAGGGCTCGAACTGGATTCCAGCAGATTCTTTCCAGGACAGAGTGACCTATGACACGTAAGCCACATTTGATGTTCTCTAAGGAGAAAAGATCATGTTTTCCTCCTCCTAATTCTCTATCTGCCTTCTATCAAAGGATGACATTAGGGGGTGGAACTCCTTTCAAGGTAGGACACTAATTGTTGTGGGTTGGAGGCCTCAGAATTAGGGTTTACTTAACTTTAATAGAGTTGAGTGAAGTTCAAGGCATGTAAGTGTGATAACTGATGGGAAGGTGATTGGTTGCTTTCCACAGGTTACCATCCTTTTGGGTATTTTTAGGGATGATCTTCAGGTTGTTTGATCCTGTTGCCTGGGCCACGTTCAGTGGTACTCAGAGGAAGTGCACTTCAGCTATGTCCTTACCCATCTCGTGCAGGGATACATAAGTACAAAGTAGCCCCTCTCCCTTTTTTCCCCTTCTGGTCCAGGCTTCTTGGATTTCAATGCCACAGCACCCCAGAGATGCAGATGGGATGGGGGCCACACTGTACTTTGACTAAGCTTTGCTCTGGGTAGTTGGGGAACCAGGGACAACAGGGCATGCTGTAGTGTGCATTCACATGCAATTTAGAGGCTTTCAGCATGATTAAAGAAAAATTAATGGAGCCTCAATCCCTTAAAATGGGTTCAGAGTCCCAGTCTTTCTCCTCCACCTCTCACACCCCCCATTCTCACTATGCATTGTGGAACTCAGGAAGAGAATATAGATTTCTGAACGTGTTTAAAAGATGATTTGAATTCAAGTGATTGGTATTTAAAGCAAGTAATATCTAAGGAGAAAAGAGCAACCTGATTAATAAAATATAGTATTTCTAAATCTGGTCCTGCCAATACTTCTGTAAAAGCACTTACTTGCATGTGCCACTTCATCCATTTCTTAAGTGTTAGCAGGACCACATAACGTGTCCTGCATAAAAAATTGCTTTTTGAGAGCTCTGTCCAGACATGCAGGCTTAGAAGGTATCAAAATAGTCTGGTTTCTGTCAGAGTTGTAAGTCTTAGATTGCCTGCTAAAGATGAATGTTTGGGTTTGGGTTTTGTTTTGTGGGTTGGGGTTTTTTTGTGGTGGGTTTTTTTGTTGTTTTTTTAATAACCTTAGGAACTCCTAAGTGATACAGTTTCACAAAACTTGTATAAATCTTCTCTTTGTTTTTGACAGATTATGGCTACTCTTGAAGTCTGCAGCAGATGCTAACATGAATGCACTTCGGGTTTGGGGAGGAGGAGTATATGAACAAGATGAATTTTACAATATTTGCGATGAACTAGGAATAATGGTAAAAATAATAAACACAGAACACATTTAAAAACTGGCAAGAACTTGTAAATAAAAAAACCCACTCTGAATGAACAAACTAAGAGAATTAATACATAAGTCCTAGCCATCTTTCCAAAGGACGTGATAGAGTACCAGTCTGAGAAGTCAGATCAACCTGATTTTCTTTTTTTTTTTAATTTATTTTTGATTTAATGGTTCCTGATTACTGAGGTTGTCTGTTGAAAGTGGAATTGATATTGTAGAGACTTTATATTAGAACCCCAGCTTGTGTTTTCTCTTGTAAAAGGCTACAACTCTGTTCCTCACTCATCCCCACCTCCCTTCCCAGCCCAGAATCTCCCCTTCCTTTTCTCCCCACTATCTTCTTTTTCCACCCCTCTCTGACATTTCCCAAAATCAGAGTAACAGGACTGTAGCTTTAACTTCCTATCTTCTATCTCTTTTCAGACCAGAACTGTCATCTTTATATACTGTACCTCTGTCCCAGTTCTACATTTTCTACTTTCTTGGAAAAGAATGAGAGAAGAAATGAACGGCTGAGGGACTGGTACTAGTGATGTTACGTAATGCAGGAAGATGTTTGCACTGTAATGATGAGCACGATAGAAGAACTTGTGTGGACTGTAGGCATCAACACGGACTTGCAACACCCAGTGAAATAGCTGTGAAACAAGTAGTGCATGGGAGGGGAGTTATTCACAAGATCAAATAATATTTTTTCCGTAGTAACCAGACTGTGGGACCCTGTAGCTGTGTTTAGGGCACACTCAGGAGGATAGCCCTGCTGAGGAACCTGAGTGCTGGAGTATATGCCCCAAATTGAGAGCAAAGGCCTTGTAATCTGACCTCAATGAGGATTTAAGGCCTACTCTATATGAGTTTTGTGCTTTCAGCCACCTCTGAATTACCAAAACACCAAAGAAGGTAGTCATGCTTTTCTCTGCTGTGGAAATGGATTTTATTTCTTTTAAAAGTATTTTCTCCTCTATAGCAATAGCTGAAAAGGTTTGGGGGTTTTTGGTTCAAACTTCTTAAACAAAAGTATTTCACTTGGCCTGAAGCCAAGCATGGAAGGTCTTATCCGAAGGGCCATTTTGAACAAGCTGTAATTGAGTATAAATGTAGCTGTAAGGGGAACACCTGCTGCAGACGCTGATAATCCTAGATGAGTACCTTTGATTATATGAGCTTGGAGGCACATGTTAGTAAGTTTTGATGAAATAGTGACTAGATGAGTGAAGGCCAAGTTGCATCTGGTATTAAAATCCTGAGAAGCGTGTTTCGTCTTTATTCGACAGTGTAAAAAGCAGAGAAGCAGAATTGATACCTTGCTGCCTTCTGCTGTGTGTGCTTGAAAAAAATAAAATGTTACATCTATTTTAGTCATCTGAATGAGTGCCCTGATTTTCAGGGCTTCTGAGCACTTACAGTTCTTTCATTTTTGACACTAGGCACCTAAGTAGGCCACTTAGATCTGCGCCTGTATGGTGCTCAATGCAAGATTTAGATCTTATTTAGCAGCCAAAATAGCAAGTAGATGCAGAAAATCAGACCCTTATTCTGGAGGAGGTGGTGCTGGAGGCTTTTGGTTTTGTTTCTTCTGATGGTCTTGCAAAGGCTTAAAAGTACATTAGAGTCAAACTGTGCTTAAGGAAAAAACAGTGATAGCTCACTGAGGGGAAACAGCGAGAGGAAGTTTCTTTCAACAGAGAGTTTTGACTCTATACAGTCACTGAAGGATTCTGAGTGATTCTTCAGCAGTAGCTTTGCTTTTTTTGTACAGTGCTGGGAGTGTAACAGCTATTAATGGATCCATTACCTCACACGGTCCTGTTCCCTATTTGCAGTTTTCTTAGGGAATGTATGCTGAAAAAAGTAATGGAAAAGCACGTTCTCACGTGAAAATGCAATTGTATGAGGAGGAGGCCTGGCTCTCTCCATTGTTTATGTAGTATGGTGTTCAGAAAAGTGTAGTCTCCTACAGAGTCCTTTGGGTTAGCGTGCTCCTTTAAGAGATCTTTCCATTAACATTTGAGAGAGACTGTCAGGAGTCTCTAAGTTACAACAATTAAAATAAAAACCAACAGGTAAACCAAGAAATCTTGCCCATCTTGTTGGGCTTCTTCCTTTCCTCTTTTCTGTAATTCTCCTTCAAGGTACAAATGGAGTTCATTGTTGAATTGAAAGGCTTGCTGTTCTTTAGTGGTATCTACTTGATCTTTCTTTGAAGAGAAAGATCACTGTGTTGTTAGAAGATCTAGTTTGTTTCTGCCCCTCTTACCGGGTAAGATTTGCTCTTTTTAAGATCAGTTTGTGCTTTTAGTATGGAAGTGTTTTGTTAACGAGTACATTTGGACATCTGTTAAGTGTGCTCGATACCATGTCAGAAGAATTACTGCCTATTTTTTTAATAAGTAATAGGGATTTGGTGTTACACCTGCAAAGTAGTAAACACGAAATTGTTCTGTTCAGCTGGAGGTTGCCCCATGTTCACATTTGAGCAGTGCATGGGTTCTAATTATTCCTTTGAAACTCCACCTACTGAGCAATATTCCAGTCATCAGTGAAGGCTGTTAGGATCTGATTCATAAGGATAAATATTTTGTAACTCTGATATTGAGGAAAACCACAGTGGAGTATGCACATACTGAACCCCATGGAGGATGTGGATGTTTTGGTGATACTTTCCAAGAACAACAAATGGAACATTTCAGTTTAATTCTTTTTGTGATAAATAACTTCTGTCTGAACAAAGGATTGTGCAGCCCAATAACCATATATTTTTCAAGTATGTAAAATGATTTGCTAACAGATTTTTTTTTTATTTTATTTCCTTTTCCCTGTAGATTTGGCAGGATTTTATGTTTGCGTGTGCGCTATATCCAACTGGCCAGAATTATTTAGAGTCCGTAAAAGCAGAAGTTTCTCATCAGGTATTTTGTCCATGTGTCAAAGCTCTATTTTCTATTACCTGTTTTTGATTGACTGACTGTATAAGTTAGCTTTCCAAAAATGCTGATTTGGAAGTGTTTGTTAGTGTACCTTTACGTAGCAGATACAAAATGTAACCATGCTAAATCCTCTTTAACTTACTTGCAAAAGTAGTCAGTCAAGCAGAGGTACAGGCTTTTCTCATGTCCAAACTGCCCTCTTCTCAAGGATGTTTAAGAGCATTCACTGAGAATGAGCTCTAATGATTGCAACATGGCTTAGCACAGAATTTACCTTTCACATGTGGCTGAGTAGATGGGGATGGAGGTACACGTGTATATGGTGGATATATGTCAGCATATTAAAAGTTTGCCCCTCTGTAAGTGTATATTACAAAAGTTTGAGCCTGGTGGAGAGCTGGGGGAATAGTAAACAGTGCAGATAAAAACAGGAATTGTAGGCTCAGTATATATAATATGCATTTGTAATTGAAGTAGTAATAAAGTGATTTTAATTTTTTTTTTTTAATTTTTTTTAAGAGAAGTAATTTTGCTTGACTTCTGAAACTGCGAGTTATATTTCAGGTAAGGCGTTTAAAATCCCATCCATCAATTATTCTGTGGAGTGGTAACAATGAAAATGAAGCAGCGATTGCGAGCAACTGGTTCTCCATACCTTATGCTGACAGAGAAGCCTATATCAAAGACTACGTGATGCTTTACGTGAAGACTATCCGAGAAATAGTTCTTACTGTAAGTGATCTCAGGAAACTGGAGGGGGATATGGCTCGGCAAAAGGTTTTAATGTTTGCAATTTGAGCAACTTGGTGGTTTTTTTGTTTGGTTGGTTTAGGTTTTTTGTTTGGTTGGTTTGGGTTTGTTTGGTGGTTGTTGTTGTTGGTTTTTTTTAAAATCTTTTTGGGAAATGAAAACCACGTTATTGAGGAATTGCATTTTCCAGGCTCTTGTAAACAACTCTCTAAACTCAAGGGTTATCCTCACAGTAAAACAAAACAAAAAATTACTTATATCTTTAACACTTTGTGATGTGTCTTCCTTTGAAGACCTGAAAATGTAGTGGATCTTGTTTCTTTTTTCCTTACTATTTTTAATACCTCCACAAATGCCTTCACTTCCAGTGGGCAAAAATCAGCTTGCCCATTAACTAGTTAATGTAGATGATCAGAATTCCTTTATTCTGATTTTGTGGAAGGATACTGTAAGAATGATTTAACGACTGTCAGGCCTCTTAGTAGCAGTTGAAGAAATTAATGAAGATGTTATTTCTTCAGCGTGCTCTTCCAGTATTTGACTTAAGATTTTTCCCTTAAGCAAGTTAAACAAAAGCTATGCTAAACATTGTCCTCATGCTGTGTGGTCATTATATTGTGTGTTTTTGAAAAACAGACTAATGGTATTTTACAGTATATGAAGGCAAAATAAAATATTTTGAGATAAGACTTAAACTGTGAGTATGCAGAACAGAAGCACCTGGAATCTGTGATGAAGTCTACTGTGATTTGGCACTACCCGTTTTGTGCAGCTTTCGTAGTTTTATTTCTCCTCCTAGAGGTATTGCAGTTCTTCATTATTTAATGGAATCTGCTTTTAACTAACTTTTATGTGTGTATATAGAGTGAAATTGATTTAAAAGTTCCAAATTGATGTCGCATAACTGTATAGGGATTAACAAACAATGCTTGAACCACAGGTGAGTATTCTTAACTCCCCTGTTAGCTAAGAGACAAAATATCGCAAGAATTTTGTCCAGTTAGAACTTTCCTCTTCAAGAATATGAGTTTTTGTTAACCTAAAATTGCTAGTGGCCTTGTCCTACTCAATTATCCCTTGTATAGCATGATCTTATTGACTTCAGGGCATGATAATTCTAATTTAATCTCTGTCCTTTTCAGGATGAGATAGATTTCATATTACGAGCCTCATGACCTGAAGTTTCCCTTTGCTAAGACAGGCACTCAGTATGTAGGTGACAGCTATGTTACTGCTTGTTATTGGAGGCTACTGGCATAGTCAGAGTAGTTGTACTTTGAGAATTTAGAATACCTTTCTACTGGAAAAGTTGAGATACGAGGAAACAATAAAAATGAGGCCAGGTTTGAAAGAACCTGCTGAAAAGTGTCCCACTCTTGAGGGCAGTTATGCATTCTAAATGGTAATGGTGTCTTATATTCCTGGTTAATGTCTTGATTCTAGATTTCTATATTTCAGTTAGGTTTTTTGGAATGGAATTGTTTTGTAAAGGTATGCTGTGGCGTTTCTGTGATTAGCTATGTGAGTTGGATGGCCAGCACAGGTGCAGTAAAGTGAGGTTTGATACTGTTTGTTAGTTGCAGTTCACTTGTGCAGCATTGGTGTCCAGGGTGGACCCTCTTTTATTTTAAACCCATAGAATAACTATTTTGAGCACCAGAAGGAACCATACAGTGAAATAATTTCAGGTCCTGTGTAATGCAAACCAGCTGAGGAAACCTGTAACGACTAGCAGTACTGGACTGTATAACTTAAAAAGATTTCTAAGCTTGAGCTAGGGACTTCAGGGAATACAGGATATCCTGTCGTAAATAATTTCAGTTAATTATTAATTCCACAAGTCAAAAAAACCCCCCAAAAAACCAAACAGGGGAATGGGACTTTTTCTTAAAATGGAGCACATGTCTAAGTGCTTTGCTGTATTGGAGCCAACTGCTGTAACTTGTGACTGGTAACTAAGTTGGGCCTCTGTCTTGCTACAAGTAGGGTGCTAAATGAATTATACCTGCAAAAGGATTCCTTCAGTACTTTGTAGGGTACTGCTGAAAGATTTAGTAGACTAAATCCACTGAGGCTATAAATAAAAGCAGCTCTGAACAATTTGACATGTAACCGTTCTTACAGCCTCATCTATCTTAACATGCAGAGCCAGCCAAAATGACAATAACCCTCAATGCTACCATGCGAACATTAGTAGCAGAATACCTTGGCTTTGTTAAGACTAAATTTAGGTGACTACTTAATAAGAAGGGGAAAATCATGGCCTTGTTCCTGCAAAAACACTGAAAAAGTAATGATTTGCCATAAAGAAGTCACAGTGCTCAAATATTAATGTTCCTTGAGTTTATTTTTCACGAGGCACACTTTAAATAGCTTTCATTAAGAATTTAGAAGCATATAAAGACAGAAAATCTCTTGATGTGAGGAGAGAATCCCTTAGAACAGCAGAGCAAGCAATATCATGCCCAGCTGTCCTCCAAGAACATAAATAAGAAGCTAATTAAGCAAGTAAAGATGATGAATGTCAGGACACATAGGGGAATATTTCATAGGTGGTGACTCAGAAATTTGGAAAAGGCATGTTTTCCCCACATCCCCCTTCTTCAAATGTGGTCTATATATTCAGATGATAAAAGCCAATCACTTTGTGAGGAGATTGTGTTTTGGTTTTTCTTGTTGGTTGTGCTGTGTTTTGTTTTGTTTTAATTCCAGGAAGATAAAAGTCGTCCTTTTATTGCATCCAGTCCTACCAATGGCTTGGAGTCAGTTAAAGAAGGTTGGGTCTCCCAGAATCCTTATGATACCCATTATGGTGACACTCACTTTTATGACTACAGCAATGACTGTTGGAACTGGACAATGTATCCTAAAACTCGTTTTGCTTCAGAATATGGATTTCAATCCTGGCCTTCCTTCAGTACAATCAAAAAGGTAAGGCTGGGCTTCCACATGTTACTGTCCCCTCTGCTGTCATTTGGTGAGGGCAATGAGTCTCTTCCCAACAAACTACAGCATCTGAACTGTAGTTGGGATAATACATTGTTAGGTGTGGTATGGCACAGGTGGGATTGAGGTGTATGCTGGTGTGGAGGCAGGGGATGAAACTGGATTGTTTCCCTCCTCAGTGTTCAATAGATCTACCTTGATGTTGCAAGAGGAACCAAGTTTAGATGAGAGACTATTATGAGACTATTAATATTAATTCTGTTTAATATGCAGCTTAGTAATGATTGCCTAACATCTGTTTCTTTTTGCTGTGTCTAAAGATAGGTGTTCATTTAGGAACAGAAGCAGCACGACAAACGCCGAATTGTGCTGAATTCTAAAATGTATTGCTTTTTATAATTTTTACCAGTTTCTTTTACTGAAATAATTTGTTTCTTCATGTATTGCATATACGAGGATTTGGTTTTGTCTCCTGTTAAATTTAGATATTGTATATTCTATCTTATTTATCCAGTTGGAGCAGAGACATATCATGCTGTTTGTCCATTTGTTCAGAGAGAGATGGGTATTGTGTTGATACTCATGCATGCAACTAAAAGGAGTTCAGAATGTTCCTTTCAACTTGTTGGGCAAAGTATATTATCTGAGACATAATCAGTACATTCATCCATATTAATAACAATGAAAATTATTCAATCCAGCCTAAAAAGGAACAAATTTAAATAATAAGATTTTATAGAGATTGTAATTACAATGAAAGCTTGACAATAATAACTGCATGAGCTATGCCACACTGTTGTCCTTAGCTGAAAAAAACTTGTTTCATGATTGTTTGTTTTCAGAGGCAGGTTTTGAAAATGTACACATTATTAGAATTTATAGCCCTGCTAACTTCTGTAGCTTATGCCTGAATGTGTTTGACTAGAGTACATTCTTCCATTTTAATCTGGGGTGTTTCTGATTTATTATGAATGCAAGCAAACCTCTGAGGTCCCTTGGCCAAACTGAACCTTAGGACAAATAAGTTAAATGCTATTGAGCCAAAAGTTGCTCTTCTGGGTTCAACATGAATGTCTGTTTTCATTTATTTGTGCAAGGAGTATTGACTCACAATCCTTGCATGACTGCATGAGGCACTATAGAAATATACTACCAGTTTTAAAGGTTTTGTATGATGTCAGCAGGCTGTAATGGATATCATTTCCTGAATATCCTGTCAGTCATTAAATGCACATTTTGCCTTTTCATTCTGATCTCTTACTTTTGTGGTTTTTAAAAGGTTTCCTCCACTGAGGACTGGTCCTATACCAGCAATTTTTCTCTCCATCGACAACACCATGAAAATGGCAATAATCAGATGCTCCAACAGATTGGGCATCATTTCAAGCTTCCCCAGAGCACAGATCCCATAAAGAAGTTCAAAGATACGATTTACCTCACTCAGGTAACAGCGATGTCTTCAAGATACGTAGCTGTTAATACTTGTTCCATTAGATACTGTCAGCAGTTAAAACTGGGCCTGTCCTGTTAGTTAATGTTCAGTCATACAGAAAGTTTCTGCATTGAAGCATTGGAGAGTCCAGTTTAATTTGGAACTAGCTTGTCTTGTTTACTGGAGAGAGACTCTGATTTTCATCATAGAAGGGCTGGAACATGTCTTGAGGAATTTCCCAGGAACTGGCTTAATTGAGAGAAAGTCTGGCTGTGTGTGTTACCTTGGTCCCTGTCCCCAGCCAGGCCCACTGATGAAGCTGGCTGCAGATGCAGGGATGTGCTGGCCTTCCTTGGTATGCAATTATTCCTAGAGCTACCCTGTTACTCCCTGTTCCAGGGCTGGGTATATTTTGCCCTTCATGTGGACCCTATAGGCTTACTGCTTTGTTTTTTGCCACAGGGAATACGTGAGCTTTTGAAACAAGATTGTTTCTAGAGAATGCGGTTCTCTATGATTGAGACTACTAGTAGCTTTTATTTTAAATTGATTTAAAATATTTATTTTAAATTGATTTTTCTTTCCCTTGTCTTCCATTTGCCTTTCAAAGACCCTGTTGCCCAGTGAGCTTCACTGGATGGAAGGCAGGAAGTAGCCCCTCCAGAGTTTCTCTAAAGACACTGCTTGTAAAGCTGTTGGGGGCTGCTAGAAATAGATCTCATTCAAGCAGAGGCCTGTTGCACTGCAGGTGTATATTCCTGAAGACTCAAGTTTAAAATTTATGTCCCATTGCTGTGAAGTCTGTGTTGTATGTTAATATATACACACACGCTTTGAAAGTAAAGTAAAATACAAAATAAAATACACAAAAAAATTTTTTTTTTTTATATGTTTGTTGACCAAGGTGATGCAGGCGCAGTGTATAAAGACGGAGACGGAATTCTATCGTTTTAGTCAAAGTGAAATAATCAAGGGAGAAGGACACACAATGGGAGCTCTGTACTGGCAACTCAATGACATTTGGCAGGCACCTTCTTGGGCTTCCTTGGGTAAGTTTTGTGACAGTCTGGTGAAAAGCACCAACTATCAGTCTTGTTTTATTTTCCTCATCTGGAAGTATCAGAATAAGAAGTAAGAATCTGCTCTCTCTCAGGCAACTTTGCAAACTTTGAACATGTTTCTGCCCATCCTTTAGAAATGCTTTCCAAAAAGGTGTTTTTCAGGATCATCCTAATAGTCTGTGGAAGTGGAAGAGGGTAAAGAATAAAGCAATTATTTTCCTATGGAAGCTTTGCTGTTTATGTTCAGATTTAGCAGCCACCAACTCTTATTCTTGTTTTAGCAAGGTTTAGTTTAGAGAAGTTAAAACCATATGTAACTCCTAATTTCTTAAAAATACTTTTTTTTTTTTTTCCACTTAAGCCGTGTTCTTATTTCTCCCAAGGAAAAAATATCACTGAAGCCAGGCAAAGCTGCCTGTTAGGAAGCAGTGATGGTTAAGATTGAGGGCACAACCCCCTTGTGAGGTAAACTTTCGATTACCCTTGCTTTTCTTATGTTGAGCTGGAAACTGTGTGTGATATATCATCCAGGTTTTTCCAGAGAAATTTTGCATTTTTTGCAGGTTTAATTTTTCTAAAATTAGAAAGATCAGTTCTTTTAAAATTGGAAACTTCTAAGAAATTCTGTTCCTGTCCTAGAAATCCCAGATTATATTTATTGGCTCAACTGTACAGATGCGTGTATGTACATAGCCACGCTGGGTAAGAATGGACAGAGAGGGTGCTAGTGGGACAGGAGGGTAAGAAGGAGCACCCGTGTATAATTATACTTTCCATAATGCCAACAAATTTGGCTGATTTTGTTCTCCCTGCCCCCCATGGTAAAATGATCAAAACCTTTCCCTTCAGTAGGCAGTAGTACACTATCAAAAAAACCTACAGAACTGTGATCCTGTTCTAAGCAGGATGGGATTTAGCCTGTAAAAGCTAGGCATCTAGATTTCTTCTGTAGTCAGCTGGGGGAGAGATGGTTATCTCCAGAGTGTGATTCATTGTGTCCTTAACTGTCTAATTAGTGGGATGAATTACGTTCTCCATGGTAAATTTGATTTTCATAGAACTTCACATGACACCTCTCACCCAGCATAGCTTCTGAGAAGCTCTTTATGGGAGATGACTACCTGAGATTTGGTGTCAGGTGAGGTGAATCACTATTTGTGACTAAATATTCTGCTAATACGCTGTTTGTGCACATGATATCTCCTTATATATATTTTTCCTTTTAGAACACAAAAATGGAGTAATCAGACATATAGAAAGATAAGTCACTTAGGCAGTAAGAAATAGGGGAGGAGTGTGTGGTATGAGGGAAGTGGCTGTTTCATGTGCTGAACACTTTGTCTAGAGGTCATTTTGAAATGGAGAAGCTGTTCTATGACAGCCGTATAAGACTTGGGTAGATTCTCTTTCAATTTTAGTTATTTCTCAAATATTCTGTTTTTAAAAATCTTTCATTGAGAATTTCATGTGTGAACAAATATGAGTGAACTAGAAAAAGCTAAGAGCTGGAGTGAAGCTCCTGATCTGTCCTTATAACAAAATGCCATTTGGCCTTGCTTTAAAAAAAAGTTAGCCTCCCCCATCCTCTCCCTCTCTCTCTGGGAGATGTTTGTCCTCTCTCTTTTTATTCTCTTTTTTTTTTTTTTT
>VFFE01009170.1:1480399-1504811 GCA_008921705.1 Burhinus oedicnemus | reverse complement strand
TTTTGGTGTTTGGTTTTTTTTTTTTTCCCCGTGAAGAATGCCTGCAAGGTCAGGTGCTTAGGAGAGCTCAAAAATGTGACATGACTAAAACTCATTCATGTAGCCAGAAACGCCTTTTGATACTGAGATTCTTACCTCACTTGCCAGAACCATACCACAGTGTATTTACTGATGTGGCCTATAGCAAAACTTTACCCTTATTACCAAAATATATCTTGATGTCCAGTTTTCCCCTTGTTACTGACTTCTCTTGGGTACATATTTCTATCTAAAAGAGGACAGAAAACTATGCCATGGATCTTCAAATCCTGCCTCTTACACGTACCCTGATGATTTATAAGTATAATCATCTTTGTCATACGTTTTATCTTTTATGGACTAGTAAAGTCTTTTAGCTTCTGGCTCTCTAATAATGGAATAATTAAAAGAAACAAAGCAAAAAACAGTATAGTAAAATAAGGACTAAACAGTACCTTAAAACATAGAGGCAAGGACTTGTAAAGGTGTCAAAAAAGAAGCCAAAGCTACTCAAAGCAGCATGGTTTAGTTATTTGTGTGTTTGTTTTTGATGCTTTTGTGTGGATGGCTTCTTCCCTTTCTCCCCCAATATTAAATACTTGTTATTCATACTATTGTTAGTGCATCTCAAACAATTTAGGGATTTGGTCCATGTAATATAATTTATTTAATACAATTCAAATGAACACTTGTTCTGCAAAGATAACTACCAAATAGTCTAGAGTTTTATTATCATATATGACCATTTGTGTTGTTCTTGGGTGTCCTTGTTAGTGCCCCATCAACCATTTGTACAGATATTTCACTTTTTACTTGTTGTGTTATTTCTTCTAGGCTTGGTTTATGAAAATGAATTATGCGTTAAGCCTATGGACTGTCCTTGTGACTACCATGGAAGTTTCTTTGAAATGGGTTCAGTGGTTTATGAGGAATGTAATAACTGGTTAGTAATTTCTCTTTTTACACTGTGGACTCAATCCTTTTGCGGTCATGACAGGCAACTTCTTTAAGGCCTATTTCAGTTAAAAATTGAATAAAGCTGATAAGTCCTCACTTTGTCTACATACAAAAACTGGTGTTCCACATATGTTTGCAATGAAGGGAAAGATAAAAAACTATAGAGCTATTAATGTGGAAGAATTAGTTGTTGCTAAGTGATGTTTACACTATTAAAGGACTTTTTTCAGCTTCCCATAGAAGCATAGACAGAGCTATGGAATGGCCAATGAAATATTCCGTACGATAGATGTCATGCTCAGTATATAAACGGGGGTTAGCTGGGGGGCGGGAATCCGTGATCACTGCTCAGGACGATGCCAATTCACTGGTTAAGTGACCTGTGTCATTAATGTTATTGTTATTTTTCCTTTTCTGCTACTGTTTCTATTAAACTGTCTTTATCTTAACCCAGGAGTCTTTTTGTTTGTTTGTTTTTCCTCTCTCCTCCCCCAGGCCTTCTGGGGGGGATAAAGAGGGGGGGTGTGTGTGAGTGAGCAGCTGTGTGGTTCTAGTTGCTTGCTGGGGTTAAACCATGACACACAGATATTGCAGAGAATACTGTAATGTTTAGTACTCTTCACCTTGAACTCTGCCTCAAGCTAAAAGGAATCTAGAATTCAAAATCTCAACAGGACAATTACTTTGACTTTACTTTGTCTCCTGTTTATATTTTTTCACTTGGACGCAAAGAGGCTAATATGACACGAAGCTGCTTTTTTGACAATTTCTAAGTTAATTTTATATGTTGGAGAGAAAAGTTTGTAGAAGAGATAATGCCTTTTATTGGGTCAATTTAATTGAAGAAAATGGATGAGCTTGCAGATATGCAACTTCTCTTTTCACAACACTTCTATTTTTTTAAAGTATAAGATTCAGATTGCTTGTGTCTATTCTTCAGTTTTAATCATCCTTAACTTTTATAATGATCATCAAGGAGCTAAAAAGAACGAAAAGTGTTACTGGATGCATGGATGGAATTTCACCTGATCACATCCTTATGACAAGCCCTTGCCACAGCTTCCAGGTGTTCTATTGACTCTGGTTGCTCTGTTGTACCCTTTTGTAAGACTCAAGATACTTTGTACTCATTTCATGGAGAAGGAATCCAGGAAGAATAACTGAGGCACAGCCATATATACTTCACCAAAAAACCAGTATGAAACTCTCTTTTTATTTCAGCACTTGCATTGGAGGAAAGTGGATTTGTACAAATCTTACATGTCCAGGTATGTGAAAGTCTTGAATACTTAACTATTTAATAATTGAATTTTTACTTGGGCTAAAATATTACTATTAGATCTTAATGTGGTATTTTACTGTATAATTTGTATTTTTATTTCTAGCTACATATAAAAGCATCTACACACGCAGTAGATTAAATACTAAAATGGTCTGAATAGCACACCATATGCCTTTCAGCCTAGCACAGTAATTATGGTGATGCACAGGAAGACACATGTCTCTGGTAGATGGCACTACCTGGTCATTCTTGTCATTCAACTAGTCTGCTCTGCAATCTTCACTTGACAGACTTATGGCAATATTCCTTTTTTTTTAATTTGCCACAGTATTGCTAGCTAGTGAGATAGTATGTAGGTATTGTACAAATATCAGTTAATCATTTTCACATGTCTGTGGAATGAGGGGTGTTATTCTCACTTCACAGACAAGCAGCCGAACTACAGAGATTAAGGGCAAAAGGATTTTGCATGTTAAAGTTACCTATAGTTCTTACAGGTGCCAATAGATTCAAGCACTGGTCTCAGAGTTATCAGTTAACTGTGGGAGCGCTTAATGTTTCTGCAAATCAGTTTTTAGAGCCACAAATCAAATGTCCAGAATGTAAGGATCACACATATTATTGCTTCATTCTGGGGGAAGAATTGTTTAGGTATTGTGGCCTGGCATCAGGTAGGAATTCCATCACAAAAGCAAGGATAAGGTTCAGTTCCTAACTGTGTTCCTAGTACCTGGTTATAATACGAATACAATTTTGTAAATTACAGCTTGTCTTGGAGTATATGAACTCTATAGCAGTAATAACTGTTGAGAGTGCATTGTCTTTTCTACATACTTACATACATTATTTGTTATGTTTGTCAGCTGAATGCTCAGTTTCAGGAGACATTCATTTCATGACCTTTGATGGGCGCAAATACACTTTCCAAGCTACCTGCCAATATATTCTAGCAAAAAGCCGTACATCGGGAATGTTTACCATATCCTTGCAAAATGCTCCTTGTGGACAGGTAAGGCTTAGAACCTTCCTGTAATATTTATATCCTGAAGGGTTTATTAGTTGGGGGGAGGGAGGTGGGCAGGGAGGAGTATTTAAAAAAAAAAAGAAAAAAATCTACCTGCAATTGAATAGGTTAATATTAATCAGTAGTAACAATTTTCCTTAATGATGAAATTGTTGAACAATAGTGCTCAGAGGAAATCTGTACATAAATTCTCATGTTTGCTTGCAATAAATAGGAAAGATTATGCTAGTGTTCTGATTCAGTGTTCACTGAGGTCATTCAGTAGTATGTGGTGGTTCATGCAGCAAACCCTGGATGACGACTTATTTTCTTGAACTTTCCAAGTATGTCTTCCTGAATTTGCAGCCAGCACAAAATAAGCCTACTGCTTGAAGGAAGACTGTCTCTTTTTTTTGTTGTGGTTTTTTTTTTTTTTTTTTTTTTTTTTTTTTTTTTTTCCTTTATTCATGCAAGCAAAGTAACTGCAACCAACAAAGGAAAACAGGCTATTTCATTTAAATGTTAAGGCAGCAGTCCATCTATAGGGCTCCTCTTTCTGGACTTTCTAGTCTTGCATTAGGAAATACAATATCCCAATGTTCATTTTTATGATTCTAGCAATGGCCGGTGCTCTTAGGCTTTAAGTGCCTCAAGAGAAAAAGATGCTTGGAAAAATGTCTCTTTGTAAAGACAGGTGTATTGATAGACAAGATGATCGTGGAGACCATAAATGTCTTTTTAAATACAGAGCTGACGTCATTGTAGAAAATATATCAGATACTTGAATTATTCATGTGTTGTTGAAGTTAGTTTACAGAGAAGAAGCTCAGCAGAGATACAGCTGTCCCTTTGTTTTGTTCTGTTCCCTCGGTGGAATGAGGAAAGGTTTAATATTCATTTAATTAGGCAGTGTGGTAGAGGGATTTTTGAAATGCTAATGGCTGAAATTATGCAAGACTTCAGAGAAATTAGTTTTATTTGCACTTCAAAAACACGTTTCTGCATCTTGTTAGATGGCACAGTAGTATCACCAATGAGTGCTTCTTATTTAAATTCGTTATTTCAGAGAGCCATGGAGGGCCTTAAATAATTTCCTGTACAACGTGGAAGTGTTTCCTCATGAAGTGGGGAGGGAACAAGGTAGCAAATGTTTCTCCTTTTAACTTTAAAATGTTTGCTTGGGATTAAGTGAAAATACAGCACAGCACTCCTGTTGTAGTACGTCTGCCTTCAGTTCAAAACTAAACAGCTTTTACCACAACTGGGTTTTGCTTGTTAGTGCCTAGTTGTGGAGCTGGTTGTGCCATGTTGAATGCTTTAGCATCTATGCAGTATATTTTGGTGAAGAGCGCTGTGATACACATGGCAATTTACCTCATTCCCACACAAGTGTCACCTTGAGGTACCCAACTCGGTTGTCATGAGATTCCCTTGAACAGATAATTGGCTTTTATTGCAGGCTCAATATTTAGAGCCCCTAGTGAGCCGAAACCACAGGCTATTACGGAGTATAATAGATCTAAATTCATGAGACCGAGGTGAGGAAAGACTAGCAGCGTGTTTCTCAGGTTGCATTTAATGGTGTGAAGTGATTAATTTAAAATCCATTCCAGGGAGAACTGCTTGTTCTCGCTCCTGCTATCAGTGTAGAAGGCTTCAGGGAAAAGTCAGAAAAAAGGGTGCTGGGGTCTCATTACAAACCTAATTTTAGTTTCCTTTTCTGAAGTTTGATACCGCACAGAATGCAGACCCCATGTTATTATCAGGAAAAAATTGGAGATTTCTTTAAGAATTAAAAATCTAAAAATTGGATTTCTTTAAGAATTCATTTAAATGTGGGGGGAGGAGGAGAAAACCACCCCAGGGCTGTTTTTAAATAACTTCTGACTTGTTGCCTTTGGGCTTGCATGTCTGTAACAGGAAAGTTTAAGCCCAGAAATTTCTCACCATACCTACCTGATCTCCAGATTTCTTAGATCCATTTTTGGGGCAGGGGAAGTATTTTATATGAAACTTGCCTATTTTTAAATCAAGAAATGTGACTCTGGTCTTAAGGAGATCAAGACAACAGATGAGCTGAAGAATGTGGCTTTTTTTTTTTTAATCATTGAACTTCAGTTTTCTGTGCTGTCTGAAGTTACTTTGACAATTGTATTATCAAGATCCTGTTGCTGGAAAGGTTATTTTTGATCAGAGGTAAGCAGACTAGTGATGTTTTCAAACATCCCAAAACAATAGTGGTAGTAGTTGAGCCCTAGGATAAGTTTTGAAATGGTACAAACTGCTAAGTGTGTGGTTTGTTTGCTTTTGTTTGTTGGTTGGGTTTCTTGTTTTGTCCCTGCAGAAGTGTAATGCCAAGGTTAGTCCGAGTTGTTTTCTCCACTGTACAGGTTTCTTGAGGATCTCTGTATCTGCTGTGTAGGTAGCAAACTTTCTCTCCCTCCAGTAACCACTGCAAGGTGGTTACATAAACCAGTTGGAAATCAAGGCACAGCAGAAATTGGGGGTAGGGCCCATTGGAAGAGAAATGGGAATTTATATTACACTTTGTAACAAAAATGGCTCTAGTTCAATTGTGTTATTAATTTGCATATTTAAGACAGTTGAAGCCTACATTTTTATCATGTGAATTAAGCTGAGGAAAAAATTGAAGTCAGCAGGCACTGGAACCTCAGCCGGTGCTGAGTAACTTGTCTGAGCTTGTGGTGGGTTCTGTCTGAGTCCTGCAGTGACAACTGAAATTCCTGAGAGTTGTGGCAGTCCTGCGGGCTTCAGAGAGTTCAGCCCCTCCCAAAGCCTGAGGTTAGGTGCAATGCCCGTTTCTCATACAAGGCCCATTGCTTTTATTTTTCAGATCAGATGGTGCTCCACAGTTTCCTCTGTTTCAGATAATCTGTCCCCAATCCAAATCTCAAGTTTCATGACCCTGAAAAGTAATTTGTTAGCACTCCCTGGTTTTGGCAGAATTGTCCTTTAGATTACTGACATTTTCTGCCAGGAATTGTCCTTGGAATGCAAGAACGTGGCTTTGTTCATATACTAAACAACAGCAAAATGCTATGTTCATCAGTTTATCAACAGTCTGTTTTGAAGAAACTTAGCAGCCTCTCCTGAAGTTTTTGTTCAGATTTCATCTTTTCAGTGCTATTAACTTGAACACCAGTGCTGTTTTGTTGGCAACAGTCTGATCTCATAGCACAGTTGAATCTTCTGTGGGTTTTCCAGGCAGATATGAGCTTTTCTTGTCTGCTCTCCAAGCTCAGTGCTTGTGAGCTTGCTGAAAACAAGATGAGGTGCAAGGTGCTAAGCTGGAGCTAATGCACTTTGCTCTCCACAAAGTTCATTCCTGTCTATGTGGAGTGCAGGCAAAGCATTTTCAGGTCTGCCTGTGAAAGCCACAGACACACCCTTTAAAGACTACGTCACTCGGGATGAAGTCCTTAATTATGAGAAGTTTGAAAGAGCAGAAAGCTTTGTACAAGCACCTAAGCACAGACAGGTAATTAGTTACAACAAAAACATATTACTGGAAATAATCCATGGACTTTAAACCTGTTGTATAAAACAAAGAGCCATAAACAAGAATGAAAACCAGTATCTAACTCTTTTTTCATTACAAGATGATGCAGCTGACTTGCTACTTCTTTTTAGTGCAGTTTCAATGATTAGATGATGCTTGAGCAAAGACAGAGTTAAAACATTGACAGTGGGTGCTAGATGGAAAATTAATAGAGAAAGAAATGGAAGCAGCTTTTCTTTCAAAATGGTTGTGTGGCAGTGTTGCATCTGGCAAAATTGCTTTTTTTGGAGGAGAAGGCTGAGGTACTCAACAACTTTTTTGCCTCAGTCTTCACTGGCAACCTCTCTTCCCACACCTCTCAAGTGGATGGACAGCAGGACTGGGACTGAGGGAGCAAAGTCTCCGTAAGAGAAGATCAGGTTCACGACCACCTGAGGAACCTGGACATATAGAAGTCTATGGGACCTGACGAGATGCATCCCAGAGTCCTGAGGGAATTGCCTGATGTGGTTTCCAAGCCAATCTCCGTGATATTTGAAAAGTCCTGGCAGTCAGGTGAAGGCCCCGGTGACTGGCAAAAGGGAAACATAGCAACCATTTCGTATTTTTTATATTTGTATGTTGTATTGCCATAGCAGGTCCAGAAAGCACAGGAAGGGATTCTGTGTCGAGGCAATCTTGGCTTCAATCTGAATATTTCTTAATCGTAACCCTTTTCAGAGTATGGTGGTAAGTGGAAACTGCTCCATTATTTTGCCCAGAACTTCTTTGCACCACTGCTGCCTGTGGCCTATGAAGACAAAGGTGTCTTGCACATTTACGGTGTTTCAGATCTTCATGTAGACCACAAGCTGACTTTGAGGGTAAGTGACACCTCTCTTGCCACTCTTGTATCTCTCCCACAAAAATGTGAAAAGCTGAAATGAGCACACTTTTGTATAGACAAACTTCAGTAAGTCCGTGCTCAAACACAATGAGGTGCAATTCTTGTCTTCAGTCTTCTTGAGGGCAACACTCTCCTTTATTATAGTAGTACGTACTGCTTCACAGAACAAGGAACTGCTTGCCTTGCTTATAGCCTGTAGGTATAGGCCTGAAATTAACTATTCTGTTGAAATCTTAAAGGGATTGGTGGTTAAATAGAACAAAGTGTGAAAAATGGTACCTCACTACCTAACAAAATTGTTCCCTGGGTGTTAGAACTAGATTAACTGACTAAGTGTGGGGGGGGAAGGATTGTACCATTGCTTACCAATATTCAACCTACACCACTTTGGGAAAAAGAACTAGATTATTTTCTGAAATATCAACAGAACATCTAAGTGTGCTTTAATTGCAAGGTCACCTATGCAATGTCACTATTTTACAATTGATGCCTTAACTGTTCTCTGAAATATGCTATAGAAACTGATAGGATTTCTTAGGCAGTATTTGGGCTGCTGAGTTGTCCTGTAAAACGCAGTCTTGTTTTTCAGTTTGTTACGTTTTGTTTCTGCTAATCATATGGCAACCAGATCCCAATTTAATTTACGGGCCTTTTTGCACTACGAGATACAATTCCTGACGTAAAGGGTGTCCCATGTGAAAAGTCTGGGAAGAATGGAAAAATAGACCTAGAGACTTGGAATGACTCAACAGTAATTTCAGAACTAGTAGTATGAGTATGTAACTTCCTAGTTCACTGCTCTGTCTGGTGGGCTGCCATAAATTTTCAGATTTATAAGGTTACTTATACATAATAATACATAGTATAGAAAATGGTTGCGATTTCTGGATAGTCAGTAGGACCGCACTTAATGAAATTGTTTATTTCTGGTCTGAGTTACTGTAACAGGCTTAAATTCAGATTTTCTGATAATGCCAGAGAAGCATTCTCAGTAGGGTAGTTCCGATGAATACTGTATTTTACACTTCAAGAAAATTTGGAATGTAAAACTTTTGAAAGGAGTTAAGACCTGTTCCTGACTGCAAATCCCTGTTAAGGTCAAAAATAACCTAAAATTTATGAAGAGATAGAATGTAATTCTTATTAAGTGCCTATCTTCCAAATTATGCCTTGGGTTTTGGTTTTTTTTCCTTAACATAAGGGTGCATTCATAATGCATGTGTGATCTCTGGGAACGTATTTTACTGTATTAATAAAACTTCCATAATCCCTTTTAAGATGATGCGGCTTGCTTCTGTTTAATGGTGATTGTGCAGAAGCTCTAGATTACCCAGTTGGGTTACATCAGATAACACTGAGCAATCTCAAGAAAATCCTTTGTTTGCCTTTTTTTTTTTTTAATCAGGGAGGGGAGGAAAAAAGATCAACAAATTACTTACTAATTCCATTAACCAGCACTCCCTTGGCAGGAATTGGCAAACGCCCTTCTCTCAAGGAGCCTGGAGAAAACAAAAAGCTGTGGGGATCAAGAACAATAACAGATCCAGACTTTTTGAAACAGACTTCTTGTTAGGTTTATATAATGATCTAATTATTATGCCATATCGATTGTTTAAATCTTTGTGGAGTTTCTTGCTAGGTGGAAATCAGCTGATGCTGTCAGGAGAACGTCTGTTGCAGTGAGCAATCCGAAACCAGGATGCTGGGTTGTTTTCACAGCTGTAACTTTTCTTCTAAGCTTTGTGCTCTCTCGACATGCTTGATAGGTCGTTGTGCACGCCTGGAGTTCTTTGGAGCCAGTATGCACCCTTGCCAAAGACGGTGTGACCATTAAAGCACAAAGTGCTGTCCCCATCTACAAGGAGTCCATAAATGACTTTCTGGAAAGATGCAGAAATTGTACCAGGAAAAGCTGCGTTATTACTTTCCGTCTTGTGGGAGAAGGTGGGCTCCAGAGTCCTACGAACCATCACTTCCTTTCATCATTGAAGGATGCTGTAGGATTAGAAAAGTCCCAGCTTAGTGTAAGCATCAGTCATGTTAATTTACTGTATTTTGTTTTGGTAATCTTACTGTTTTGAGTTGTTTGCGTGCTGTGCAGTGTCTGATTCCACTGAAAGTTCTTTCTCCTTAGCTGTTGCAATTCTAGCTTCCATATTGAGTTCAAAATCGGATCTTTTTTTTTGTGTCACTATATGTGTGTCTGAGTAAGACTGGTGGTTTGGTTTTGGTTTTTGGGTTTTTTTTGGTTTTGGTTTGGTTTGGTTTTTTTTGTTTGGGTGGGTTTTTTGGTGTTTTTGTTTTGTTTGGGTTTTGTTTTAAATAATCAAGTCTCCATTTCATTTTCACCTGGTTGCAGCAGCATTGCTCCTTTCATTCTTTTTGTCCCTAGATAGCAAATAGCATCACGGCAAGTGTTTTAGCTTGCAGGCAGTACTGTATGTCAGTACTGGGTGATGCTAGTTCCCTTGAGTGTGGAGTACATTATTGGTAGCAGTATTTCCTCTTGAAGTATTTCCACTGTCAGATCAGTGTACCGTTGCTAACATGCGATATTGCATGCTCCTTTCCTCCTTCTGCAAATCCCAGCCCTCCAGCTAAGGGTTCTGATTTGCATAATAGTGATTATTTCTTAATATCTGGCAAGCGTGTCAGTCATCCGAACAAGCACAGAAAGCATCAGTGTTGTGTAACACTCTCATTTAGTCCATTTGCTGCTTTTCCCTAGATTTCTTCTGGTCCTAGCAAGTGTGCTCTATATATAGAGAGCAAGTATGCCTCTGTGTGTGTGTACACACTCATTTTGTTGAGCCTCACTTCTTAGCATGTAAATCTTACTGCAAAATTCTTAATCAGCAGATTGGCAGGATGGGGACCCCTGCGTTCTCACATTTGGCTTCCAAACTGCAGCTTTGCTCTTTAGAGCTAAACTAAACAAGGAGGGAATAGAGGTCTTTAATCTCTTTGAATCTGGACCAGCATAATTGCTTACAAAAAGAAAATGGGCCAGATTTTCCCCTCTTATCTCTTCCATGGCAGCATGGCCTGCCTCCTGAGTATACAAAGGAAAAGAAATCAACTTGTTTTTTATTTTTTTTCAGCTGGTGGCACAATCTGGAGTCTGAGTCATGCTGGGGTTTTTTTGTGGATGACATCATCAATAATAAAAGCTCTGCAACTGGAGCATCATTGGGAAATTTCACTCCTTTTTCCCATGGCTGTGTTGTCTCCACAGTACTAATAAGGATAGCTAGCAAGGATAAATGTGGTTATTTTAAGAAAGTATGCAGCTGTGATTTAAAAAAGTATTCTGTTTTGTGAGAAGCTGGTGCTTCCTATATATAGCTACTAATAAACTAACTAGACTTTCAAATACGTTGCTAATCAAGCACTACTCTTCATAGCGTTGCTTTTAAAAAAAGTAAAGACTTTAGTGTTCTTCAGAAAAAACAAAATGTAAAGGATGTGTGCTTTTTCTTAAAAATGAATAGTGGTGTTTTTCTTGTGAGAGGGACATGATTTCTGCACTTAACGTAATTTGTCTGCTTTTTACATATAGCTAATTGGTATTTGAAAATGATGTAGCATAATATTTCATGATGATGAATGGGAAGTGCTGCATGAAAACGCTTCCTGGTTGTGCTTTTAAGCCTCTCTCAGATTAACTACTGGTAGAACTTAATATAAAACATTATACCTTGTCCTGATATTTCACAACATAGCTGCCTTAAGGACTTCACTGCCATGTTCCATTAAGATGGGGTGACCTCCTGTGTTACTGTGATTTTTACCATCTTTTGCTTCTGCGTATTTCTATTAACTGATGTAATTGGAAATGCCAGCTACTTTAGTAGTTGTGAATTTATAGGTTGAGTGAAGTGTGTTGGTGAAAGGACAAATCTCTTTCACTGCAGTAAGTGTAGGATACCAGTACTATGTACAAGTCAGATTACCATTTATTTGGTTATTTTCATAGGTAGATGGTAGAGCGATAACACTTTATGGCATTTTTCCACAATCCATAGTATTCTGTGGGAAGGCTATAATAACATTTGCAGTTTTTGCATTATTCTTACATACGAATCCTGTTGGTTTAACCTTTTGTTCCAGAAGAAATTTCCAGAAGAGAATAGTAATTTTGATCAAATGTGGTTGTTCAGTCTGTTTTACTGACATGCAGGTCTTTCCCAGTTTGGGTATAACTGGGTTCTTCTTTAACATGTATATTTTCTTTCATTTGTTTATTTATTTTTTATTTCTCTTCCAGGCCTCTGTATCCCAACGAGATGACGTTTATGTATTTGTTCTTCAGACCACTGCAATTGCTCCTTTTGTTTCTCTGGATGTAGGAAGTATAAAAGGCAGATTTAGTGATAATGGTTTCCTCATGACTGAAAAGAAGAAAGTGGTTCTGTTTTATCCTTGGGAACCTACCAGTGTTGAAGAACTAGAAAAGTCACTAACCTTGTCCTCTCTGGTGGACGTTTTCTGAGGATACTTCATTTCTTCCTAGATAAGGAGTGAAACAGGAGGAGGAAAAAAATCAGAAGAATTTGACTAATGCTGAAGTGATGTACAATTTGAGCTGACTGGAGAACATACTGTCTATTCCTGTCATGTGTGAATTTTAACTGCTGGTTCAATGTAAAAATACCAACAGCAAAACTTGCAGATAATGTTTGTGGTGTATTGAGAGTAAGGCTTTCTCAGGTAATGAGAAACATATATCCCATGTATAAAACAGGAGGCATGAGTCGGTGCAAGGGAGCTAGTCTGACTTCTCCAATTCACATGAGATTGGAGTTGTGAATTCATCCTAAGAGGCAACACAAATATGCACCTCCAGACTATGGTTGTAAAAGTCCATATTTTTTCCAGTTTCACTCTGCTGTAAGTGGAAATTCATCTTACGATAACAGCAAGGTATGCTGGGGACAATGGGGAAGGGCAGGGGGTGAAGGTGAGAGCACCTCCACAGGTATGCCCCTACTTGGAGTTGTTTGATCTATCTACACCCAAATCAGGAAAGTGCTGGTCCTACCCTTGTGGCTGTCACTCCGTCAGGTATCCTGGCTACCTCCTGCAAGGTAGGTTTCCAAATAGACATGAAACCTGGGCTGTCTAGTCAGGCATCAGGCAGATCTGTTCCCCCTTCTGAAAGGGGAATTGAGTATGAGACTTGTTTTCTTCTCTCTTTTCATGCAACATGAGAAATAACCTTGAGTGCTCTGCATCTAGCTTTGACTGTTCCCAGAGAGCTCCAGGTGCAGTCACAAACCTTTGCTGCTGTGTGGGATCCTGCATCATGTGGCATAGTATGAGATGTGCCTGGCTGTGGGCAAAAGAACGGCAGAGAAGAGTTGACCAAAGGTACAAAAAGAAAGGAGGCAGTACAGAGAAGAAATGGTCATGTGAGAGGACCACAGAGATAGAAGTGACTGCTTTTTTTCTAGTAGATGCATAGCACAGGAGGTGCTGTTCTCACTCGGGCATTGCTGCGTAGCTGTTCGGTTGCCTCCTGGCATTTCTCATGAGTGGCCCTGGGCTCCACAGTGATCCACCTCCCTTTCCAACAAAGGAATCCTCAACATCTTAATTTTGCTTCTTTGTGTGTGTGTTCCCCATAGAAGACACTGTTGACTCATGATTAGATCTGGTGGCACATTGAACTTATTAGTCCATACAGAGTAGTGCTGCTTCACCTTCTATTTCTAAATTGGTTTTAAAATGTTTAGGTTTCCCATAGAAATGTCATCTCACTTTGGCATTTGATACAAAGAAAATAAGGTTGCTTCAGCATGGGGGCTGCTGTAGCCTGTGGAGCTGAAAGCCTGAGAGTTTAGCTGTCAGGAAATCCAGGCTACTGGGCTGTGCTGTAGGCAGATTGCTAAGCATTAGGCTTGTCTGTTAGATAGGGTTTGAGATGCAGCTGGGATCTTGCTGGGGTTCTACAAGGATCATCTCACAGTCCAAGCAAGTATTAATTTTCTTGCAAAGCACCTAGCAGTATCGGCACTTTACAGTAGGTGTTTGAACAAGCTCTACTGGTGAGATCCATCTGCATCATAAAAGCACTCTGTGGGTCATGCTTGCTGGTGGTTCTGGGCATCTGCAGCACCTGTGGAGAGAGCGGCCGAGTGGTCCATTGGTCAGTTAGAGAACTTGGAACTGGGGGTTGTGTTCTTGCAGTGATCACAGTTTTAATGGGCAAGGAGATGAGTATATTGACTGATGCTTGGCAGTCTCTGGTGCTTTTTGAATTGGGCGTTGACCAAAACTGGCATACTCCTTAGCAAGAGGAAAAACTTAAAGGTGAAAGGGAAATGATAAATGGGATTTGCTTACAAAAGCTTATTGGCTTACCAAACCAACAAACTGCAATTGCATAGGAGGGCTTTTCTGATTCAAAACTTGTACAAGTTGAAAGAAAACATGAAAGCAATCAAAATATGTATGTGTAAGTGGCAATATTTATAAGTTATGTAAAATAAATAGGGAAAATGATAGTCATGAATAAAACTTATCAATGTCTGCATTTTCTAACTGTTAAAGGAATTTAAAAGTTATCTGGCATCCTGGGCCAACAATACAAGAAAAATCCTTCCGTTTTTCCAGTGTCCTGGAATCAAAGCAGCAATAGAGCTGATATAAGGTGAGGACGAAAAAATGTGGAGAAAATATGGAATAAATATGATTAATAAATATTGCTGCAGTGTATTAGGAAAAAGGTAGGCTGGTTGATGTCTTTCTCTTACATGGATGTAGAAATGTCTCTTCCAGCAACATCTAGATAGAATTTCAAAGTGGTACTTAATAGTGTTAAATAAATAAAACTTTGACAAAATTATTTGTTTCAAAGACAATCAAGAAGACTGTCTGAAGGTCAATGATATTTGTTCTTAGTGCCTCTCAGACTATGAGTGAAGTTTCAGAGCTGTAGAAAAGAGCTTTTGGATTGCTAGAAGCCATAAGCCGTGGATTTGGATAACTGTGACCTTGTTTAGCCCATCACAGACTTTAGGCAAAATCATGAAAGAAATAATGATGTGGTACGTGATCAATAACTGAAGTGGCTATGCAACTAATGCCTATCAGTACTGTTACGCAGAAAAGCATTCTTTTATAAAATGTTTTGTGGTTTTTTTGGTTTGGTGTGTTTTGGGTTGGTTGGTTTTTGGTGTTTTTTGTTTGTTTGTTTTCCTTCCTGTTGCTTTCTGCAGTTTCCAGACTAGCATAAAAAGGTTCAGACAATTTTTTAATTATTGTTATTTTTGAAGGTCAGAAGCTCCCTAAAGAGTGGGTCCATTCTTTCTCACTGGAAAGCTTTAATTCAGTACTAGGTGCTGTTAGGAAAGATTAACGATTGCTTAAGCCAAATGCTTGAGCCAAAGCAGAATTTAATGGGGGAGGTTCACTTCCATTATTGTCTTAATATCCCTAATACGTTCTTTTGGTTTCCTGGTGTTGTAGTAAGTATGTATTTATAGATGCTGTTTTCTTCTCTTCCCCCTGCAGCAGTGGGTGTAATATGTACCTTGGTTAACCATTTGCCTTTGGTACTTCTGCCATTTCATACTGTGCTGTACTTGGTTACATTGTTCTGCCTTTGTCTCAGATCAGGGCAAAGATAGGAATGCAACAGTGAAAGAGATCTCCAGAGTATCCGTCACTCCTATTGACACATCCAAGTATAGCCATGTGAGTGTTGTTGCAGCTACTTGGCAGCACCTGTATTGCCAGTTGTGTCTGATGGACTGGGGGGTCAGCAGCAGCAGCAGCATTAGGAAGAGCATTTGGTAAGTGTCATGATGCTTGTCCTCAGTGTCATTAAATTAATGGTGGCAACAGTAGAGGGGAATGGCCTCATCAGTATTCTTGCAATGTTTTGTTCAGGGAATCATGAGGTTTGCTTGTGCTGATGGCCTTTATTAGCTTCTGGGCTCCCTCTGGGCTGTTCTCCACAGATGGCCAAAGCAGCAGTCAGAGTTCCCCTCAGCAGGAGCCATGACAAACATCCTTCCAGAACAGAACTTGAGAGCAGGTTTTGGAAGAAAGCTGTATGGCATCGGCTAATTCATTGTCCTAAAACTGGTCTCTGGCAGAGATTTGACTCTGAACCCATTCAGGACCTGCAGAGACCATTTTGAGCTTTAGAGGGCACCTCTTTGTTGGTACTTTCTGCCACACAAGGAAGACTTACTTTGCTCCAGTAAACTGGAGCACTTCCTTGGAAGCTTTTCCAAGTTCTTGTATATCTGTTCCAGGAAAGAAGCGTGTGAATGTATCTAAAGTTCCTCTCTAAGTAAGTGTTCATAGCTATGAAGCTTTGTCAGTCTTTGTTGTTACCTGTTGCTTGCATACCTTGGAGCCTGTGTGATTTTTCTGCTTTTGGGGCATGTCTTTCTTCAATACTTTTAGTTTTATTAGTCCCCTTCTAATTTTGGAGATGTGTAGCAGAGACCACTTCAGTGACCTGTAGCAGCGTCAGGTGCAGAGGAACAGGCCAGTGAGTTCCTTATTCTCAGTAAAGGACAGTTAGGTTTTGTAGCTTACGAGCCAGCCTTTATGTCGTCGGCATTGCAGTTTTCTTTCTTACCCTCTGAGGGGTAAGTTGAGTCATCCAGGAACTTGCGGTTTGAATGTTTAAGGACATGTTCCAGTCAACTGGGTTTACATAACTCTGCTTTCCAGCCAGATGTTACAAGATAGCTAATGAAAGCCCCAATTTAGTTTAATTAGGGTGGAAAAACAAAGATTAAATGAAAAATACAGAACCTTAAAATTACTTGGTTTTGTCCCTGCCACCATTGAGCAAAGGCCATCTAACTGTAGGGAGTCAGTTAGTAAAACCTATAAATACCAGTTTTGATTATTAGTGTGCATCATAGCCAAAAGAGAGGTGTCTTTGGTCTAGGCCACTACAGCAAAGGAAACATGCTGCAGCATGAAGGGAAACAACACCCTGAGGACTAGTCAGGAGTAAGGTGGTGAGTCTGGTTGCTTGCCAGGACCTGTTCTTGGGGGTCTGCTTTTGGAAGTTGATCTTGAATTTTCTTGATGGGCTCTGTGAGTGCACAGTGGTTCAGTGTTGCTCTTTCTTTGCATAGCTTTTTTTACTTTGTGGCTGGCTGAGGACTTGGTTGACTCTTGTTGAGGGGAATAGGTGTGGTAGAAGGGACATTACCCTTGCATATTAGAACTGCTGGCCTGTGGACTGAGCCAGGCTCTATGGCCCAGTGGGGAGGTGGGTAATCCAGAACAGGAGCTCCAAATAAGAATGAGCATGGTCTGTCAAGCTGGTAGCCTGGTGGGCAAGCATGCTGTTGTCAGCTGCAGGAGCTGAAAGTTTCAATACTTTTTCATGGTGGTGAAAAATCAAAACTTTAAATGCTGGCCTCTTTGCAAACGTTGTGATCGCCAGGCTTTTGCCAGCGTTGCTACTTCTCTCTCTTCTTGTGTTGTAGCAGTCCTTCCTTGCCTGTTGTAAATAAGCTAGATGATAGTAATACTCTGGCATGCTGCCCTGTGATTCTGTCTTACCAACCAGCATGGGATATACCAGGATTTAAGATTCGGCTCACTTCCCCAACAACTGTAACGGAGCAATGGTGTGAGCCAGCCCTCAGGTGCTTTCCTATGAAAGAAAGAGTGGAAAGCTTGATCTCATTAAGAGTTTTTGCTGCATTCCGTAAGTTTCTAGCTCTTACTAGTGCAGTGCAGTAGCAAAATAATGTAGCAAGTTCCAATTACTGCCAAGTGCAGATTAAGTTTAGAATTATTTCAAATTTTGATCCTCACTGTAATTAATTTAGAACGTATTACTAAACTTGATTGAGGATGCCCAAAGGTTACACCTCTCTACATTCAAGGAAAAAAAAGCTTGATTAGATAACTTTTCTTATTTTAATGTTGATCCATTTGAATATGGCAAGTGTTTCCTGATAAATCTGGGCAGTCACTGTCAAAGCGACAGGAAGTGTGACTAGCACTTAGAAGGACAAACCCATGAAATCAGGTTGAGGATCAGTTTGAGGTTGTTGGTTGATGCTTTTTGACCATACCTCCAGCCTCAGTGCTTTAACTGCTAATGGAAATACACACCAGGCTTCCTGTGGTATGATGCAGTGCATTAGAAGAGCCCACTGTGTCGTGGGCCTAGTCAGTATTTCTGTTCATCCAGCCACAGTGCAGAGATGCCCTGCTCTGAGTAAGAGCTGGACATCTTGCTGGGGAAGTTTTCCTAAAACTTCTAATGGAAAAAAATTAACTCTAGAAATTCCATTCTTGCTGTTCATGCATGCATCTTAAAAAACCTAAGACCCAACTTAATCCCAATTTTTGAGAGCTTGGTGAACAATACCCTTCTCAGTTTTGTTTCCTCAGAGATAGTATGGACTAGAATGAGGACAGTACCCTGTGCTACAAGGTGTAGTGAAGTCGACAAGCTAACTTACTTACTGTGCTGAATGAAAACGTAAGATTCGTTTACACCATTACTACCCTCTTTTTAGTAGTTAAGTGAGAGAGGTTCTCTCTATAAGCCAGGTGTAGACAGGGAGCTCTAGGGCAGTGAATTCCTGGGTTCCTGGAGGACTATTTTTTAGTTTATTCTATCACACTTGTGAAATAGGAATGGCACTTCCTTTCTGGGCAAGGAGGTATAAGGATAAATCTGAGGTGAGCAGATATGATGCAGCACATAAATATATCTTGACAGTTACCTGTTAGGAAGAGTACATCTGTTAAGACTCGTCTGCATGGCTTTACGCTTTCTCTTGCTAAGGCTGGTTCCTCTGTATGCTGCCTTTGTCCTCATACCTCCAACGAGCCTGACCTTCTCCCAGCTGCCATCAGTACAAGAATCGGCATGTCCTGTACAGGATGACCACCTACTAATAAGAAAAAAGGTAAACCAGAAAGAGTAAAGCTGTGTTTCGGCATTTTCTTTTAATTGAACTGCTTGAGGTAAACGCTAGGCTCTCCAGTAGGTTTGCTCTGCAAATGAGAACTACACAAGACAAATGCCTCCTACCAGATGTCGTGCCAGTTTCTGTAGCCTGTCCTACACTAGCTGATGTGTTCTACCTCCTACTCTTGCCTAGTTCTGACAAACTGGGTGGCATGCTTGCAACACATACTTAAGATGCTAAGGGCTAATGCAGATGGGAAAAGTTGTCCTATTATGTGACTCAACTAAAAATTTAGTGTTCCTGTTTTAATTAGCGAGAATACTTTTACATTAATATTTTTCTATTTCTAAACACAGGGTTTAAAAAAGGATCAAAGCCTCTTTTGTTAAATAGACTGAAACCGAGATGCTGCAAGGAAAGAAGCTGCCAGATCCCCATTTAAAGCACTTGAATAGACAGGGCCTAGGGGAGATGATCATGCAGTGAACAGCAGGACACTAACCTGATGAATAGCTATTATGCAGCATTTGGTCATGAAGTGCTTAAGGAAATACAGCTCCAGGTGTCTTCTGGTGGTTTAAAAGCAGAGCTGGTCAGAAATAAGGCTAAAAGGTGTGAATCAACAGCCAGGATGCCCTGGTGACCTGCAGGATTGTAGAAGCCACCCCCCTGAGCTGTGCTGGAATTTCTGGGCAGCAGAAGGCACATTTGACTCGGACAGCAGCTCTGCTAAGGCTCAAAAAGCTCTTCCACCCCCAGAATATGAGAACCTTTGCCTGTTTCTGTTACAGCTGGAACACAGAGAACACTGGACAAGTACATTAATTGAACAAAAAAATCCATATGTCTTTGACACTGCATATGTAGGTTATACGTACAGTAACAGAAGGAAAGAATGGTATTTTTACTATGATGCATTTTGTTTCTCTGGAAGTAATTAACATACTCAGTAATTCAGCTGGACATAAAATTATTTCACAAGTTGTTTTTTCACTACTCATTGTTCAATTCATTACAGCAAATACTGCTCTAAACATAACAATTCTCAAGGTTTACCTTGATTAGTTTTCTCAGGAGTGACACCCAGGTTACTGAAGACCAAGCGGAGCCAAGAACACCACTGTCAATTTCTATCTTTGTGCCAAGAAAATGGGCTACAAGCGAGTGCCATGGTAGGATGCTGCTCATTGCTTTTTCATCATGAAATGGGGTATCTGTATTCATAGTAGCACCAACATCTGTAACAGTTGCACTCACCATCTCAGAATTAACATGCAACAAGAAGAAACACTGCTCAGGAACACAGTTATTAGAGGAGTTTCTAGATAGCCTGAAGAAGAACTGTCTGCTCAGAGTTTTGTTGAGGTGCTAAATAGTTGGTTTCAGTGTAAATGATTCTCTGCTGTCATAATTGTGAGAACAGAACTAAAAGAGACCATGAATCAGAGTCTTTAGTTGCAAAGCACAGCTGCTCAGCAGTAGCTGATGCTCCTGGTCTCCCTGGATAAGCTTAATAAGATACTTAAGCTTTAAGACAGGTGGCTTGCAACCCGTTACTTTAGTACTTGGAAATCAGCATAATCTTGTATCAATACTTAAATCTTCAATAACTCTACTTGAAAGATATGTAAAAATTACAACAAGTGTAGACAACAGATTTCATTTTGGGTTTTTATTATAAAAGTAAAGTAAAATAAAAATAGGCATTTAAAAAGCACTTTTTTTTTAAAAGGAACAGATATAAAAAAACCCCCAACTATTTACAAATAGGAAAATGCCAAACTTGAAATTTTTTTTGAATAAGAGGCATCAAAGTTAAGTTTAAATACATTATTTGAAATATACAAGATTCTTTTTTTTTTTTAGGATTCTCTCTTTTCTCTCTGAATTGTTACTCTGATTAATGATTTTTCTTTGCCAGCTATTTTATGAGCTTTTTTCATGCAACTGTGCTGCAAAAATTATGAAGAGCGCAGCTAGAAACTGTGTCCCTTTAATTGCTCTGTGTGCCTTGCCTCTCTTTATTAAGTGAGTTGGTATTACGCATTAACAAGGAGTGACTTTCATCTATAAAAGAAAATCCTTGCCAACCAAAAAAGCCCTGTCAGTCGTTCACAGTGTCCAGCCCTGTGTGTTAATGCAGCAGTAGAGCCCTGGTTATTATGTATGGCTTGTAAATGAATAAAATTAAATGTACTTGAGAAAGGAAGCAATGGCTAAGGAGTCGCATGCTGAAGTCGCCGTTTGTTCAAGTTCGTGTGTGGTTCCTCCAGTGCGCTTTTGGTTGTGAATTCACTTCCCTCTGGCCAGGATGACACCGATGTAATTTTAAATGTCACGTTTGTTCCTGTAACTGCATATTGCTAATTGAATATTACTAGTTGGCTATATAACCGCTTTGCACTGAACTTTCACGTCCATACCCCAGGGTCATTTTGCTAAGTGTTACTGATGACTTGCTGTTCAGAGAGTCTGAATAAGTAAAGCTCAGTTTGCGGAAGGAGGTCTCCACACCACTGTCACACATGCTTTCGTTGTCTTGAAATTTGCTATTATAAAGCTCGCCTGAGGGAGAGAGAAAAGGGGTATATTATTATCGTTTGTGTTGCTTCAGTAATGTTGCTTTCAGAAAAGCCTAAGGAATGCAAACCGATAGGTTAAAGCTCTTCTGTGGGAAAATAACTCTAACTTTAGATATTATAATACGAAAAGCTGTCTTGAATGCTTTCAGTTGACCGAGGCACATGATCTGAGGCACTACTCGCAGAGATCGACTGCAGTTGGAGCTTGGATGGGATAGAAGCCTTGTGCTCTGCTGACACTAATGCTGTCACTGCAGTGGTCAGGACTCTGCCTGAGTTGTAGTAGCAGCAGTGCAAAAGGCTCTCTGGCTCTCAGATTCCTAGACTCTGTGCAAGTATACAGGTCCAGGATGAGGCTCCTAGAACTTTCTCATGTTACTTCACTTACAGATTCATTTTTGAGACAAATACTCGAACAATTTTCATCTAGTAAGTGAGCCTGAAATACAAAGAAGTCAGCAGCAGCTTTTGTCTGTGCAGCATCCACAAAAGGAGTGCCTGACTGCAAGTATCTGAGTTGAAGGTATGATGCGGTCAGCATATTAGAGTTCACTATTATTTTTCTAAACAACCGTCTTAAAATAAATGATGTGATGCAGTCCATTTATGTTGCAAAGCAGCAGAACCCCTCTTACCCTTTAAGATTAATCTAAAGAGGCAAGGTGTGTACAAGCACATTTTCGGATAGGTGTGAAGGTTCATTCCATGACTGAACAAACGGTTTTGTATAGATAGTAAACTGGCAACTTGACCAGGCTGGAGTTACTGTGGTGTTTCTTTTCTTGCCAGAAATACCTACAGTATTTTCACATAAGGTGTAAGTTTCCATATTAGGGTGCTGGCGGCACTACTGGTGCTTGAAAAAAATCAGGAAAAAAATGCAGGTTTTTGTTACTTGACATGGCCAGGCAGTGACTGAATGTCCCTGATGACTTACCGCCTTCTCACAACCTCTGTTTTTCTGTTAGTAAAGTCCCCTGCCCGAAAACACTGTAGCACCTCCATCGTTGAAGATGCTCAAAACTCAACTGGACATGACACAGGCAACCTCATGTAATTTTATACTAGCCCTGCTCTGAGGAGGTAGTTGGACAGCATTGACTGCTGGAGGTCCCTTGTAACCTAAACCATCCCCGATTTCTCTGCCTGAACACTGGGCCATTTCAGAGTGCCACACCCAGTGGAAGGAGAAATGTAACACCCAAGTCCTACAGAGAAGTTTACGAACCCAAAACATTTTTGTTTATCCAGATATGAGGGGGAAAAAAGGAAACCTCAAAAGGTAATGGCACTTGTACAGGCCTCGGAGACCATGGCCTAGTTCATCTTTTGAAACTTATCCCCAGTACATCCAAGGAGTTACCATGAGTAAATGGCAGATGACTGGCTTTAGAAAAGGGAGGCAGTATCATCAATACCATAATGCAGGGCTACTGATTCAAAAGGTCCATTTTCCCCCCTCTCTTCTAAGCATAGCAAATGTCTACGACAAGAAGGATGTGCTGCAGTAAAATATTTCTGAAACAGGTAAGCAGCTCAGGCATTGTAAGAAACTATGCAATCTATCAGCAGTCCAAGGCAGGGCCAGGGAGAACTGAAAAAACTTCTTAAATGCAGCTCTTGATGTTTTGCTTTCAATTTTACCTGTGTCTCCATTTGCAAAGGTGGGTGGTGGTGATGATGGAAGAACTTCTGCTGTATTGTCCTCCAGGTGAGACGGGCTTTGTGAGACAGATAGTGCTTTCTGAATTATTTCAATGGCTTCTGTGTGATCCATCTGTCTCAAAGCAGCAATCAACTCTTGAACTGTACCACCAGAAACCTAAGAGAGAAGACACCAGACGGTCACCATCATCCAGGCTGGCTAAAACCGAAGGGCTGCACTGTCCACTGTGCAGGCGGACAACGTTCTCTACATGTCTGAGTGTTCTTTATAACTTGTTACAGCCACATTACCTCATAGTTATCTAGCAAAGTTTTCGATGGGGAAGGGCTCAACCTGAAGGCATTATTAAGTATGCCAAGACCCAGTTTTTGTGCTAGAGTAGACCAGTTTTTGTTTGGATCGGGCAATTCCAATAGTTTGTAAAGCTGCACCTTGGAACTTTCATTCAGCTCTCTCAAACGTCCTGGGGAACAGAGAAATGTGTTAGTTTATTATTTATACAAATCATGCACCAGTTCATTTCTGAGCAGAAACAAAGCCAAATTGAAGAGTATTTTAGTGTCCATCAATCCCAGTGTTTACTAATGTATTGCTATAATATTGAAAATGTACTCCTGTGTGTCCTTGTGACCCACCTCTTGATAGAATCATGCTCATTCTATGAATGAGTGGGTGGGAGGGTACCTCTTCTCCCTCCCCATTTCAGTTACAAACTATTGTAGGGCAATGTCTTCTGCAAGCACACTTTCAGTACTCAATTGCTAGAGGGATATTGTCAAGTCTTCTTTATAGATGTTACCTTGTGTCAGTAAGTCCTCCGAAACCACTGCTGGCTTGTAGGGTTTACCATTTAGTATGTCATACACCTAAGAGAATACATTAAAGTCAGTATTTAGCAGAAACCCATGTGTTAGGGCTTTATACTACTGAGACTTGTCAAGATAATGGACACTAACTCCATCTGTAAATGGGCAATTTTTTCTGTCCCAGGATCAGTATGACTAAAGATGCTGTAGAAGACCTGTGCAAAGCTTGAGGGAGAAATGTTGAGAAGTTAATCTCCCTTGCCCTATGCTATGTCATCAGGCAACTGTTTTCAAGATACAGAGGAAGTCTTTGCGGTAAATAAATGGCAGCAGAGGTGGCTAAGCGAGGAGTTATTGCCTGTCTGCAACTAGTAATTTAAAACAAAGCCTGGGTTAGATTTTCACCTAGGGCTAGTACCACTCCCCAGCTCCACGTGGTTAGAGATGCTGATTGCATGTACCTTACACTCACACCAAACCAACTGCAAATAATCAGCGACTAAAGCACGGACCATGTGCCCTAATCGCTGTTTGGGTAGGACGCAAGAGTGTATTTTCCCTACGCACAAAGTCTGCAGTTCTCAAGAACATGCAGCAAAGAAACCTGTTGGAGCATGTCTCTGAGTAGGGGCCTTCAAACACAAGCTGCCCAACCAGCTAAATATTTTTCTTTCTGTGCAGACTGTAGTGCAACTATTTCAAGAAGTGCCTGGTCATTCCTGTTCAGTAGGAGTAGTCTGTTAGGTGGAGCTTTCTTCCAGTGCTATTTCATGGGGGGGGGG
>VFFE01009170.1:1423732-1480379 GCA_008921705.1 Burhinus oedicnemus | reverse complement strand
GGGGGGGGGGGGGGGGGGGGGAGGTTGTGGCTGCATTAGTTTAATTAAATTAGTAGCTTGTCACCGTTAAAATAACTGTGGATGCAGTGAAAAGAGTTGGCTGTGAGAGCTGAACTATCATTTATTATTAAAAAAAAAGAAAAAAGAAAAAAGAAAAAAACCAGACCACACACCTCACAGTTGGCTGCCATATCCAGTGGAGTCGTTCCAGGCACAATTCCTTCATCATCATCTTTCATATCATCTACATCAAACAGTGGCTCAAAGTTCTCAATGTGAGGATTTGCACCTGGAAAACAAGTGTGCAAAAAAAATACTCAAGCTAAGTTACATTTTATATTAAGTCAGCAAATAACATTTTATCAACTGAAGTTAAATGCTGTCCCATCTCTGTATAATGCTACTCTCCATTATAAAGAGGGAAAAAATGACAAGCAGAGTGTTAGGGCCCAAAAAGTGAGCTATGACTGTATCAACTGACTTCCAGTCCCGTTCTTGGCTCACAGAGAGTGTAGCAGGTACATGATGAAACGATGGTGTGGTGCTGCTTCTTTTTATAGTATCAGAGAAAGCCTGGGTATTATTAGAAGACCAAGCGCACAGCCAGAGCAATGGGAGGCTTGGATTTCTGTTTCAAGGGAGAAAAATCAGGTCTAAATACAATTGAAAAAATGTTCCAATAAATATTCAAAACTAACTCTTCCACAGTGATATGAAATAGGAGGCACTAACAAGCTCATGCTTCAGTGACCCATTTTTTTTCGTTTTTAAAAGCAGTCCAACACTTAGCCCAGCTATGCAACGACGTCTCTTCTCTGCTGCTTCAGCTATAAAAAAACCTACAAAATACTCAAAAAACTTCCAAAAGTGCTCGAGATTTTTTTTCTTGACTAACATAATTTGCCTTTTTAGCCATTAGATGGTGCTAAAGAGTAGTACAGCACCTGAACACAGGACTTCCCTGAGGAAAAACAAACCTTCTTGTTTTAACATCTGATTTCTTCTGCTCATTAAACAAGTTCACTGGCATGTTCTTTCTGCTTGCAGCCTTCTATAACCTCAATTGTCACTGTGAAAGAAAACTCTCCAGCAAATGCCTATTTTCATACCTGCTGCTTTGAGAACTGCTGCCAATTTTGTAGAGCCCCTTCCAGCTGCTATGTGAAGAGGAGTTGTCCCATCATATGTAGTGCTGTCCACATCCGCATCACCCTAAGTTTTTATTGAATGACAAAAGGAAAAGCGCTACTCATCTATACAATACAGCTGCAGAGACTCACGTCTGCATAAACATTGCTACTGTGCAAATAAGCACCATTCAACGCCTGTTTGCATAAAAACTCTAATCATTGTCTGAAAGAAGGAATTAGAAAGTAACTACAACTGTCTGCATGCAGGAACAGATGGTGGTTGTGTGCTCCAGCGTTACAGCAGGAGGCACAGCGTATAAACCCAAATAGGTCAGGCAGATAACAGCCACTTTGCGTCCCATGTAATAGTTCTGCCATCTGATTACCCGCGGCATTTGGAGCCTGAACTGGTGTGCACAGAAGTCTGCCTTCCTGCTGCTCTTCAGGAGAGCAGGCAGGCTGGTAGCACATTTGTACACGGATACCGAGCAAAACTACCGCAGCCAGCCATGGATGTGTAGAATTAAGAACACTAGGCTCAAGGTGTTAAAAGAGATGAGACAAATATAGATATACACCACTATCTCTCCATGCACATCTGTATACACATTGCACTTCACACAGATGAAGTAATTAACTTGTTCGTAAGCAGTTTCATTGGTTGCCAGGATTAGTCAGTGCAAATTAAACACAGCGTATGTGGTCAGGCCAAGGTCACAAATTTGTGTAAATTTGTCAACTTCGGCAAAAGGTTCACCAGCAGTACTGAATAAGTAATAACGAGTAACTTTAGCAATACTTTTGCCAGTATACCAGTTTAAGTAATCAAGTCAATAAACAGGAAAAACCCCTTACTTCAGTTCCTCTGAAGCACTTAAAGATTTTCAAGAGTTTTTAAATATGTAAGTGAAAAGACCTGGGAGAAAGAAATTCTGCCCTTACCTCAAGCAGAAGGCAGCCTGCCAGAGGGATGTTCTCTTGTTCAACAGCTAAATGCAATGCAGTTCGTCCAGATTTTTGTTCCTGAGCATTGACATTAACTCCAGCAGCGATCAGCTGTTTGAGGCAGGACATGCTATTTGCCATCACCACCATGTGAATTGCACTGAGACCTACACAAAACAAACCCCATCCATCATGTGCATTAATATTTGAAAAATACGGAAATATCAGAGTAATGAGTTTTGAAGTGGCCACATCTATGAGAACTGTAAAATGAGTGAGAGTACTGTAGTTATCTGAGCAGAAGTGACTTATTTTGCCTACTTGTACACTAAAAGACAGTGTTAATAAAAATGTTCTCTGTGCATAAATTTGAACTACTTGTGTTAATGATGGTGAGACAAACCCATGCATGACAAAAAAACAACCAACCAACCAAAAAAACCCCCAGCAGATTACAAGGTGGAACAAAAGGCAGGAACTAAAGAGCTCACCTACAGCATCTCTTTGCCTCAAAGGAGAGCAGCCTTAAAAAGAAAATCTGCATCTTGGTACTAAACAAGTAGGTACCATGCACTGGCCCATCTGCTACTGAACATCTCTTCTAGAAACAGTCTGGGGAATAATTAGTATATTTTAGAATCATCCTCCTGTAAGGTCACACTGCCCTATCACCTCAAGATTACCTGCACCAGCTCAAAAAGAGAACAATAAAGCCTTGTATTTAAAACCAAACAAACCAACCCCTCTCTCCGAGGAACTTAACACAGTTTTTTCACTCCCATAATGACATTTTTAGGTCAGACACTTTACTAGAGCAGGAGTACTAAATTCAAATGACCTGTGCCACTGAAAAATGGGAGAATTGTGTCTTTGTGGTTATTTTACAGGCTCTAATTCTTTACGGTCACAAAGTACCAGATAGAAAACTTGACACTGGTCCAGAAATTATTTTTGAGGGGATTTCATTCACTAGAGAGGAGGAAACATTTTCTTCTGGGCGGATTTTTTTTAAAAACAGCAGTTGCATAATGTATGTCAGGAGGAACACAGTGCTTGAAGTTTTGTGACATTAAAAAGAACATACAGTAACAAAAATTCAAGTCCATACTGTGTCACATGGTCACTACCAATCTTGTCTGTATAACCACAGAACCTGTGCATCTATGTTCTCTCATCTGTGACTGCAGGCATGCAAAAGCCAAGGACAGCGTGTGCAAAATGGGGAAAGATGCTATTTTCCAAGGTCTCTATCTACCTGTGTAAAAACACTGTGTCAGCAGAAATTGAGGTGTGCTTGTCCAGTAGGTAAATGTAAAATACAACCATTATCTCTCCTACCTTCACCATTGGAAAGGTTGACCATCGGAGATATCTTCTTATGCTTGAGGAGTAGACTCAAAATCTTGTCATCTCCTTCAGTAGCAGCTAAGTGTAAGACAGAATTGCCATGGCGATCCAGAAGGCTGACATCTGCTCCAGCCTTCAGCAAGTCTTCTACCACCTCTGCCTGCTTTGTGATTACTGCCAGGTGCAAGGGGGTCTAGAAGTGACAGAAGCAAGCCATGAGAAGGTAAGCAACAGCTACATCACTTCCACAGAAATCTCTTAAACTGATAAAAGCTCCTACTGGGAGAAGATGTTACTCCACTTCAAAGCTAACAGAAACTAAAAGCTTGCTTATGTGTACAGTTTTTTCTACTGCATACTACAAAAAGGGTTTCTACTTACTGGAAATAAAAGCTGCCTTGCTAATGTCAGCAGTTGGACTTTGGGAGGAAAAAAGATGTTGCCTACTCTATAAGCCAGGACACTGACCTGGTTATTTGAGCTTTGTGGTGCAAGGGATTCGGGAGATGAGGTAATCCCTGTGCCCACCAGACACTGTAACCCTGCTTCCAGCTGCCCCATAGCCAAGTTCATGCCACAGAGGGAGCATCTGCACTTTCCAGGGCCTGCTCAAACCTGCCTCTGGTGCTGAACTATGCTCTAATTTTGCTCCTGAATGGGGGGGTTTGCGGCCATGGGCTTAGGATTTCTTTATCCCCCAAAATGACTCTGCACAAAAAAGGAGAAAATCTTGCTGTTCTGTGCATTTCTCAAAGTGCAGAACAACTGTGCATTTACGTAGCGTGTGTCTAGCTAGCTGATTCTATTTGCACCTTCTCCATTTTTGTGCAAAGGCTCCTGCAGCACCAAGAGGCTCTCAGGCCAAGAGGTTTCGAGTATTTCCAAAGGTCAATTGTATACTGCACTCCTGACAGTCTTGCCAGTGAACAGCATCACGTAGAACATACTCAAAAAGGTATGTATTTAAACAGTAAGCATTCCAGTAAGGTTTGGGAAATCTTATTTCCAACACTAAAATAATCTAAAAATTGCACCACAAGATTCCATCTCCATATCGTTATCCTATATTAAGAGAGGACTATAAAAAAAGATTAACTCCAGCTCTGTACAATCAGCTTGTTTGTCAATATATTTGTCAACATATTTGCAATTAATTACTGAATCTGTAGGGTACATGTACGATTCAGCTTTCAGAATACCTGTACGGAAGGAAAATTCTAGCCCAAGCCTACATTCCCTCCCACCACTGGCTTAAGGCTTAAGCAGAAGGTAGAAAGAGCTGTAGAGGTCCTGGTAGTTAGAGATTTATTTCTTGCACGGAGTGCAGCTTTGCTTCCTGTTTCTGTTAAACAGAGGGCACAGAATTCAATTCAGAATCTTCTGCTTGCTTTCATCAGCCTCCACATTTCAAACTTGCTTTATAGAAGCATAAAAATGAAATGCGGAAGAGAACAAAAAAGTCAAAATAAACACTCTGGGACTATTTGTGTAGAATAAAATCCTGCCTTTACTGTTCACAGCAAAAGAAGTGACATAAATGTCAGAGTGCTGCCGTGTGACATCCAGCTGTTTACCTTTGGGACAACTAAATGGTGCGCACAGTTGAAAAGAGATTCTTTTAGGGCAGGTTTCCGCAGCTCTTTTTAAAGCCTGTCTGAGTTACAATACTAAAACTTCAGACTTTGTCATAGATGAAGTTGAGGAGACAGAATTGTGCCTGGCAGTTAAGAGTTCTTTTCCTACTATGTAAAAGACATGGGGACAGGCTTTTTTTTGTTTTGCTATAATGTGAGTGTAGAAATTAAAGGGAGATCTTGGTGCTCATGTTACGGGCACAAATACCATCCAGGCTATAGGAAGGGCATAGTTTGTTACAGCTTCCCCAAGCCTACGGATAACTGACAACGCAGCAACTGACTCATGATCCTGAGTTATCCTATGTTAGAAAGGTCAAAAGAGCCCAGAGTTGGCACACTGTAATCCACACTGCTGGTTTAATAACAGAGAAGCCAAATAATGAAGATACGAACTGAAGAATTTTGTATTTTTGGCCTGTTCTACAATTCACCCATGGAGACCTTTCAGCTAACATCAAGGGGAGTCATGAACTAAAACAGCAAAAACGGGCTCTTGCTCCTCCACCACCTTACAATACATCATTGTGTTTCTAAACTTGTTTGCATTGCAGTCTGATCTGGGCTCATTCCAACGAATAGAAGAAAAATAAGACAGGCTGTGGTAAGTTCTGTAATTTCTTTTTTGCTGGCTGAACAATCAACAACACTTACACCACCACAACAGCGTACCTGATAAAGGTCGTTTCTCATGTTAATGATGTCATTATAATTCAAATCAGGTATCACTTCCAAGAGGTTTTTCACCAGCTCAGTATGAAGGTGGATAATTGCTAAATGAAGGACACTGAAACAAACAAAAACCAGATTAATAAATTCATACTATTTTCAAATTTATTAAAAACATTTTAAAGTTTTGCTGTAGATCTGATTAAATTCTAACTGATACAAACACTTGAGTATTAGAGGTCATGATTTCAGCACTACATATCAGCACCTAAAATGAACCCCAACATTAAAAAAAGCTAGTCAGAAGATAACTGCTTAACCCTTCAATCACAACAGCAGACACAGGATGGCTTTTGCTGGTCCTGAGCATAACTTAACTACTAGTCTAATAAATACAAACTTTGTAGCACAAAGTAATTGTTTCAGAACTTGCCTGAAATCCCCAGATTCTTTGCTGTTTTGTTTCTTTCATGTTATGAATTATGCAGCACATGAACACCTCTTACTGTCAAAAACCTTCCTTCAGAATTTCCACAGGCCTCTCTGCCACCAAAGCAGATTTTCCCTTGGGGGTTTCCCCCAGTCTGTGGGTTTTTCTTTTCTTCGTTTTCAAACAGAAAAATGACTAAGGACTCCAGCCTGGTGACTAACAGCCACAGGATCTGCAGCAGTGGTCAGAGACATCATGCCAAAGGAAAAACCTATTGTGGGACATGAGTGACTCTGCATAGCAAGACACTTCACCACTTCTACCAGGTTAATGCAATGGCCTTTCCCGTGCTCTTCTCCAGAGCCGCATCCTTCACCGCCAAGCCAGAGCAGCTGTACTTGCAAAACGACACCAGGGAAAAAGCAGGTTGTGAATCCCATCACCCATCTCCAACAGAGCTGGAGTTGTCTTGTTCCCTTGAGACTTCATTTCAGAGTCATGCCCTTTGTTTTGAAACATACCTTGCCAAGTTCTCCCTTAACAGATGCTGGCCAACTTCTAGACTCATCCTTTTAGCATATTGCTGCTGACACACAATATCAACATAGGATATGTGGTGTGTTTGTTCTGCTGCTCCAGAAATACCCGAATATAGCCAGAAAAATAAAAAGAAGTTCCTTGCCATTGGGGGTGTAGAGTCATCTTGAAATTGAGACTGAGAGCACTCAAAACCAGCAGATACTTTAAAAAGGGAAAAAACCAAACTCACCCTCAAAGGGCCTGTTTTATTAGTTCTGGACGCTGCCGTAGGCAGTACCATGGCACCTTCCCTCCTTCAACTCTCCTGTGCTGTTCAAACAGTCCCACCACTACCGTAAAAGACCTGTTCCTCTGCTCTCTGCTACATGCTTCTTATTATGCTCTATCATGCTGACATTTTATTTCCAAATCTCACTTCAGAAACAAATTTGTTCTTCTACTGCCTTTAGTTGTGTTTCCTGTAGCAAGTATTTTAATTTTACCCTGCCACTACATGTGATGCTGGAAAGACATGCTGACTAGATCATGAAAGGGCAGCCAATTCCATTTCTTAAACAGTCCTACACCAAAAAAATGCATTTCAGCACTGCTGTGGAGGCAGAGTGCCATAATACCGTCAGGCTTCTGGAGGGCAGTGGTACTGCCATAAATGCAGTAACGGCTGCTGTTACTGAGTGCCCACTGTCAGCATACACTAATCACAGATTAACATATCTTGTCTCAAAGCCATAAAACACAGCACAGGGTCCCATTAAAGGTTATTTTCGTTGCCTACATGCTACTTTGATGAAAGACGAGCAAAATTGTTGAAAGCAACATTTCTTTAAAGGCTTAAGCAAAAATTTTACAGTTTTTGCCAGATAATTTTAATGATTAAAGTGAAAATGAGGGAAATTGATTCATGAATTTTGACTTTAAAAAAAAAACAAAAAACCAAAAAACAAACAAAAAAAACCAAAAAAAACAACAGCTCCTGTAAGAGAGTTGGAAGACAGTCACCAAAACTTTGTTAAAAAGCTGCAGAGTAATTTGGATACATGCTCACAGACTAAAATCCATACCAGTAGAAAGGCAATACGAGCTTGAGCCTCACATACTTGCAGGTACTTCTTGATTCAGGAAGAAACCAACTAAATTTTTTACCATCACTCTGAAAAGTATTTTGCCTTTGTTGAAATGCCCTGCAAGTCCAAATCTGAGGGGCACCTTATTGATATTTAAATGCAGGTCCTACTTGCTCAATACTCCTCTACTCCCCGCTTTTTTTTTTGTAGAACACAGAAGCTGTATTGTCCAAAGTGCTAGCAGATTTTGTTGCTAGCTCCCGCCTTGTTCATATTCCTGCTTTCCTCAAAGTAGATATTAGATTGCCAGTTGGAAAGCAAAGCAAGTAAAGTAGCTATCTCTGATTTTGCAGTCCTTACTGTATGCTGTTTATCAGTAATCTGAGATGTGTTTCCACTGAAAATGGAGTGAAAGTAGTAGCCTCTCACAGAGTAATCGAACAGTGGGATAGCAGCACATCTCTGTCACTTGTAATTTTCCATCTAGCTACACACTTTACGGCTTCTATGGCTTCTACTGTACAAAATACTGCAATTTAAGGAAACATAAGTGATTGCACAGGGGCTGCTCAAAGCCTGCCAGCTAAAAAGTGAGGATGTGTTAATGTCACTTGCTTATTCAAGAGAGATTATCTTTGCATGTGTTTAGAACCACTTCTGCTGAATTTGCTTTTAAATAACTACTAACCATGGAATCACAGAATCACGGAATTTTCAGAGTTGGAAGGGACCTCTAGAGATCATCTAGTGCAACTCTCCTGCTGACGCAGGAATGCCTAGAGCACATTACTCAGGACTGCATCCAGGTGGGTCTTGAAAATCTCCAGAGAAGGGGACTCCACAACCTCCCTGGGCAGCCTGTTCCACTGCTCTGTCACCCGAACCGCAAAGAAGTTTTTTCTTAGGTTTGAATGGAACTTCCTGTGTTCCAGCTTGTGCCCGTTGCCCCTCGTCCTGTCACTGGGAACCACTGAAAAGAGTCTGCCTCCATCCTCCTTCAACCCACCCTTTAGATACTTAGAAGCAAGAATAAGGTCTCCCCTCAGCCTTCTCTTCTCCAGGCTAAAGAGTCCCACAGCTCTCTCAGCCTTTCCTTGTAAGGGAGATGCTCCAATCCCCCAGTCATCTTTGTTGCCCTATGCTGGACTCTCTCCAGCAGTTCCCTGTCCCGCTTGAGCTGGGGAGCCCAGAACTGGACCCAGTATTCAAGTTGTGACCTCATCAGTGCCAAGTAAAGGGGGAGAATGACCTCCCTCGACCTACTGGCCACACTCTTCCCTATGCAGCCCAGGATTCCATTGCAAGGGCACATTGCTGGCTTATGGATAATTTACTATCTACCAGGACCCCCAGATCCTCCTCTTCAGAACTGCTTTCCAGCAGGTCCACCCCTAGCCTATATTGGTGCCTAGCATTCTTCCTCCCCAGGTGCAGGACCTACATTTGCTCTTGTTGAACCTCATTAGTTCTTCTCTGCCCAGCACTCCAGCCTGCCCAGGTCACGCTGGATGGCAACGCGGCCCTCTGGAGTGTCAGCCACCCCTCCCAGTTTGGTATCATCAGTGAACTTGCTGAGGATACACTCTGTCCCCTCATCCAGGTCATTGATGAATATATTGAACAAGACTGGACTGAGCATTGACCCCTGGGGGACACCACTGGTTACAGGCCTCCAACCTGACACTGCTCCATTAATCACAACCCTCTGAGTTCTGTCACACAGCCAGCTCTCAATCCACCTCACTGTCTCCTCGTCTAGCCCACACTTCCTCAGCTTCCTAATGAGGATGTTATGGAAGACAGTGTCGAAAGTCTTGCTGAAGTCAAGGTATTTCACTGAGTCCCGCAGAATCTGCATAGCTGTGGATTAAAAATGTGTTTGATGAACTTTGCGGTGTGAGTGACTTTTCTGCAAATGCAACAAAAATGTCTAAATTGCAGCTGTACCTCTCTCAAACAGCACAAAGGAGAATGGTATTTACTCAATTGGAGCCACGCTGCAATCCATGATCGGCACCTGCAGGGGACAGAACAAATTGACTACACCATTCTGCCACCAAAAACATGACAAGAGGCCAACTTACTTGTCTCCATTATCATCCTGGACAGCAGTGAGATGGCGCTGAACAGCCAACAGCATCTTCACATCTCCAGTTACAGCATAATCAAAGAGAGCATTGCAGTGACGCTTGGCAAGCTGCATGGCCTTCTCCAGGAACAGACCATCTGCAACATAAAGTTTTGGCTTCATCAGTTTGGTTGTCTTCCTTGCAACTCCACCTTCTTTTGATGTGAATTTGTGCTGCCAAAGAAATCCGAAGTGCAGACCACCAAACGTTATTTACTGATTCACTGAGACAGGTTGCTAATTACTCCTGAGAGGTAAGGATAGGGGGAATGAGTCCCTTGGAAGAAAAACTATGTGCATGCTGAGCATTCAGGCAGCAGGAATCCTGAGAACAGTCAAACTCTGGAAGCTACCTTTAGTCTGTGTGGCACCGAGTTAATTACACTGATGCACACTTGGTGTGTAGTGAGACAAAAGGAGCAGGAACTTGAATTTGCTTAGATACAAGCGACACCTAAGGCCGCTTGTCCATAGAGCACTTAAAAGAACCTCCCAAGCAGTTCTCAGTAGTTTAGACTTGAGGAAACTGAGGCACAAGAAGGCTCAGTGACCTGTCAAATATTGCACAGAAACTCACAGAAAAGCTATGGAATAAACACAGGGCTTTGTGCCCCCTCTCTGACTTGAACCATGCAGCCTCTCCTGCTTTACAGCAGCAGCACAGAGAGTCTGTTCACCTCTTTAAAACATTCCAATCTTTACAATGTTTAGTATTTGTAGTATCCTGATTTTAGATTTATAAAACATACAACCACTGAGATTTGAAAAAGCAGAATTTGTCATGGTGGGGAGGCAAAAGGGAGAAAGGGGAGGAAAGAAACTCATTTGTGGAAGAAAGTCACTAGCTGCTCTGTCAATACCTTTGTGGTTCTGTATCAGCAAGAAACTAGCGAAAATGAAACAGATGAACTTTCAAACCACAGTCGTCATTCTGGGAAGCAGTATCATCTGAAACCAGCCTGTATTTTGAACAGTTTCATGTTTCTATAAAACCTTGTAAGATTAGAAATTACTAACAGCAAACAAGTATAACAGACTTTGTCATTTAAAGCACACATAGGGAGAGAATACCCAGGATTTCCAGCTACACAAAACCAGGCATTTAGGCTGGGTTAGAGGTGTATCTCTAATGAACGTGAATACATCATTTCTGTACACCAAAGACTTACTCAGCTATCCATGAAGCTTATCGTTCTAGCCAAAAGATCACTGCGTTTCCTATACTATAGGCCCAGGCTGATACATTTATATTTGCTGTTTACCTCCTAGCACTAAATAGTGGCATTAAATGGATGTTATGTTCAGGACATATATCCAGGGTAAAGTGTGTTAAGCAATTCAGTTTTTTCTCATTGCAGACATTTCCAAAGTCCAAAAAACTGGATGCTGAACCTCCCTGGTTTCTCATAGCAAGCACACAGAAAAGATAACCTTCAAAATACTACAAGATCACATATTTTAGTCCAATACCCAAATGTTATAACCCGTAGTAGCCATTTCATAGAGCCTGTTCTTCTGCATCTATTCTTAATATAACCTGGAGCTTGAAATTGCCTCTTTTCATGCCATTATAATAGACAATGAAAAGAAACATTCAGCTTCCTGCCTACACTGTTCATTACTTGGAAACCAGGTCAACAATTCAGGCCCCTCCTTGGCGGCTGCTAAATGGACATTATTATTTCTTCACATATCAGCAAGAGACTTTGCTCTCTAAATCAGTCACGGGATTTATCACAACCAGAACTGCAAACAGCATGTTCTTCAGCTCTTCTCAGGAGCACCATCTGTTCCTCAGATCACAAGAAGCTACACCTTGGAGATTTTTTACAACTACAACCCATCTACTATGCAACTTTGGTTTCTCAAGCCACAGTTTCTAGTGCTGTTAATAGCAAGTATCACACAGTGCTAATATACACAAGGATAACATGCCCTCTCCCTGACCAAGGAGGGAACAACAAAAGTGGTCTAGATCACACATTGTACTTGGTAAAAGCCAAGAACACAAAATTCCTTCCTGCTTAATTCCTACCACTACCATGTCTCTCTAGTCCAACTGTTGGTTTTTTAATTTTTTGAGAAACATGATTACTTAAATCCTTTAAAAAAGTGACCATCAATTATTTTAAAAAACAATCCAGGAAAAGGAAGTTGTACCATCTGGGAAAGGGTGATTTGTAGTCTTCATATATTTTACAACTCTACTGCTAAACCATTTCTACTGACTACTCTTGCCTTCCTCCCCTTCTGTTCACCAGTTCAATGTATAAGACTTTGCTACCCAACAGTGTTTACTGTATATTTGTCACATGGGAACACACACATTTACATTTTCATTTCAAATCTTTAATGCTACTTTGCATGCAATTTAACAGTAGAATCGCAGGGAAGAACCACAGCAACAATCACACCAATATGAATTTACTCATCCATTAAAGCCTATCAAATATCAAAAGCCACGTTAACTGCTGAATTGTATACCACGTACCTCCACTGCTTTCAGTGCTCCTCATACAGGTTTACTATAAAGCAGTGTTTAATGTGCCCAGCAGGCTAAGCTACCTCTTCTCCTTGCATGACAAGCAGAAGCTCAGTTGCGCAGTGGCAGTACAAAGGTGGAAGATAATCTACAGAACCATGAATGGGGTGGGACCTTAGATTTGGGGGAATGGAATCCCTCCTGTTTCCTCCAGGAGGCATTATCCTACTTTGAAAACTGCAAGCAGACAGTTAAGGAGTTCTCAGGCCTTTAACAGCAGCTTTGCCCATACTGCAGTTTGATCTACCCTAAGTATATTTACTTGTTCACTTACCCTGCCACCTGCAATCTGCTTCATTTACTTCAGTTTTACAGGGAGAAGCATCCTCCTCCTCCTCCTCATTATCACCAGAGGCACTGCACTCATTCCTCTCCATAGTTACCACTTTCACACCATGTTTCATGTCCCATTTGTCACTTTGTTTATCAGAGCTCTTCCCATCTTGTTCAGCTGTGCTATTTGATAGTCCTTCAAACAAGAATTAGTATCATTAGCGTCCAATACTGTTGCTTTTTTATGCAAGTGATAAAGCTCAACTAGCCAAAACCAAACCCTAAAGAACTCAATACAAAAATTTACTTTGACATAGGTGTTATCATTAAACACTCATGAATCATAATATTCCAGATGCCAATGCACATGGACAGTCATAGCAATGTAACGTGCTCTACACCGATGTTACGTTTTTGACAGCCTCTGCTTCAAACATAAACTTTTATATATAACAAGAGACATACTTCTCTTTTTATGGTACAAGAATGCAAGTCTGAAGTATTCGCAGGAAATCTAGCCGAATTATTCAGATTTACTTTTGTTTTTCTGACAGCAAATTAATCCCTGAGACTTTGGAAATAACTACAGAGTATTCAAGATGTAGATTTGAAATTACTTCCCTATTTTAGGAAGCCAAAAATGCTCTTACTATTAACTCAATCTTTTCTATTGACTTTGATGTTATTTCTCTGGGCTACTGTGTAGTACCAGCCTGTGGCAACAAAGGAAGATACCTCTTCTCTGGTCTAGTCCTTGGGTCACCCGTAATCAGCATGTTCAAGCAAGTGAATGGGCCGTTGCTCAACACATACACTGAACATCGAAGCACATGGAGGGGTTCTGGTGAGTGCTTCTCAGGTATTAGCAGTAAAAAGGAACATGCACACAACTTTTAAGATTGACTCGGAGAGAATTAAAGAGAAGCAGGGCAGTATAATGTACACAAACTCCTCTGCTGCCAGAGGTTCTAGACAAGAGACTGATTCTAGGGGAAAATAATAGCCCTTCTCAGCACACTTAGCTAGACCTGTATGGCACTTCAGCTGATACTGTAGAAGAAAATAAAGATGGTCAAACTCAATTCAACTGTTACAAGAACGACATTTTTACTGTTACCATGTTTCATTCCAGCACTGGACTTTGTTGTGCCAGGGTGGAAATGCATCCCTCCAAAAGCAGAGTAGCCATATGAAGGGTAACTGAACCCTAAAGAAAGGAAAAAGATTAAGAATTAATAGAATTACACCCTAAAGTAATGAAAACACCATCTGGAAGAACGCTGAACCTAAAGAACTGAAATTTTGTTTTCTACATAACTGCTGCTTTATTCCATCCGATTAAAATAATATTCCAGACTGAAGCCAAACTATCCCCCACCCCTTCAAAAATCCAAAGAAATTCTAGAGAGTTGGATAGTGACACTCTCTATCCCAACATCCATAAGACCACACAAATGTAGTATCACTAGTACGCTTCATCTAAAACTCAGCTGAGACTTCACAAGCTACCTCTATGCTTTTGAATCTTTGTGATTACAACAGATTCGTGTTCTGGTGTTATGTTACAGATGCGCTGCTAGCAACACATGTAACAGTTTGAAAACTGCTGCTCTGTCCCCTGCTCTAAAAAAAGAGTTGCAAAGGTACCGTGGTTCAGATGACATCTGCTGATCTACAGGTTTTTAATGCTCTGCTGCAAGAATCAAATCCCTCTTATGATCCTGCATCTCAGATATGCTCTGGCTTCAACAGATCGAGCACAGTAGAAAATTTACTAAGCAGTAACTCAAAATTTTTAATAGTTCTTTGTACTAACAGGGTTAATTTTCCAAATTCTACTCCTGGTCCCAGAAATAATTAAGAACCTGTGTAATTCTGAGCACCCAAGATAGTACTTAGCTGAGCTGTCTCATGAATTTCAGTGTCTTCGAGGTCCTAGGAAGCAACAAAGCTAAGGTATGATGGATTCCTGACTCAGACTGCCTCAACTAGAATGGCGTTCTCTGTGACTTAAAGCTTCAAGGAAGAGGAAAAAAAAAGTCATCACGAGCCTTATATCCAAGCAGGAAGGCAAAGAAGCTGATGAAATATTTAGAAAACAAGGAGATCCTTAACTGAAATGAGTAACGCTGGTACAAAGGCAGAAAAGTCAGCTCTTATCTACCTAGAAGACGATGAAATCCCCATCACGTTTTAAAAATCAGAATAAACATCTGTCCTGCTCTCAAAGTAGAACCCATTCCCCTCTTCGCCCAAAACTGCTGCCTTACCAGATCCAGCACCGCCACCTCCCCCTCCATACATGCCACCGCCTCCTGCGCCACTGCCTCCACCATAGCCATCAGAGAAGTTTGGCATGAGCTTCTGTCGTTTCCTTTGCACTTCTTCTTTATCTGGGTTAGAAGGAATAGACGGGTCATTCTTACTGGTGGCCATGCACACAATAGGATGTGCATACAGAAAGCATTACTAAAGTCTACTAGTTTATAAAGGAAAATACAGACTGCTGTAGAAGTCAACTCTCTTCTAGCCTCAAATAACAGAACAACTTTGTATGTAATGGAGCAGTGAGAATTCCTGTGAGAAACAAGCTAGTGCCAAGTCCCCAGCTAGACCATCAGCATCACTTCGGCCCACATGGTCTCTTCAGTTATGTCAGGTGCCTTGTGCTCAGACTGGAAGACAAATGTGCAGAGATGTCTTAGAGGGCTCAGAGTTTCCTTCAAAAGTGTCTCATGTACGTAAAGCCCTGGAAATCAGCAGTCCCCAAATTCTTCTAAGTCAAGTCATAAACCAGCACAAGTGCCCCGAACCACAAACTTATTCAAGAAAATTTGCCTTTTGGGAATATAAGCACAGGCTCTTTTACTAAACAAATCTACTTCAGAAATGGACCGTTATCAAAGGGTCAGAAAATCACAAGGCACTTTGATTTCCAACAGTGCAGAGTACCTGCAAGTGCCCTTTGAACTTTTGTTTAAGGGTAAGGATGGCAAGAAATGGTGAAAATAACATTTGCTTGAGATGATTTACTTCAAATATCACAAAAGCCACCAGAATAAAGATAGCTTATTTTCAGGCAGGACATAACACTGTCAAACCATGCTGAGCAGCAGTAGAAAAAAAGCCTAAATATTTTATAGTGTAAAGAGAAAATAATACTTAGCCCCCCTAGAAAGCAATACACAAAGATTTAAAAGAAGTATCCCAGTGACTGGGGAAAGTGAAAATGTCATGACAAGAGCTACAAAAATAGGGATACAAACATTACAGGGGTTAAAATCCAGCAGAACTGTTGAGGAAAGAACAAAATATCCTTTGTTCATTAAACAATCTAGTAGTTTTCAACAGCCATATGACAAAAAGAAATTTCATGCACAGGCACATCAGTCAGTTCATCAAATGAGACAGCTGAATACATGAAACAGTACACTGAAAAGTAGAAGTGCATTATTTCCAGGCATACATGGTCTGTAAGTATGTATGCATGCACACACCAGGGATACTCACACTGATGAGGAGAGAAAACTCTAGAGAGCAATCTAGTCAGAGAAACAAACAAAAAATCCAAATACATGTGTCTAAGTTTGTGTGAACACTTGCAACAGTCCCTAAATGGTAATTTCATTATTAGGTTGTGTAGGGGATCCAAAAATGCACATAACAATGTTGAATTAATTTTACTCCATTAAGAGTCACATAAAAGAGGTTTGCTTCGAATCTGGCAACTTTGCTCTGCAGTTGTACACTTCGCTTTCCATAAAACTTGTGCAAGAGATTCCTGAAATCATCACCGATACAAAATCCTATAGCAACTCTTGAAGTTTTTGTGAATGCCTACTTTCTGCTACTTTATGATAATAGGCATAAAGTAGATTCACTTGGACATCAACCACCCCTCCTCCTTAGCTGTCCTCAGTCCATTATCACTGACCCGCACCTATTTTGGAGATTTTGACAGGGTATTGATTTCAACACAGCTCTCTTAGGCACTGAAAATGTGCAAGATTAGGACTTAATAGTGTAACCTGCAGGCAGGTAAACTGTTAAGCAGAAAGATTGTCTTAGTACAATGAAAAACCAATTCTGACTTGCACCTCAAGGCATTTCCAGATCATTAACATTATTGATATATAAAATCCTACTTGCTGCTGCCATTCATGTCAAACATTTCAAATATAGACTTTAAAGGGCACAGATCTGCTAGTTAAACTTCTTTTCATTAACAATTTAGGAAGCAGGTCTGGTGCCAACTACTCTACTTCTGCTAAGCGACTGACATTTTAACACAAGAGACTGAAACAGCACTTTCCCTGCTCTCCCGAGAAGTGTCTTGGGCTTACTTAACTAGAACAGGCAATTGGAAAATTCAAAAACATCAGTGAAATTGTGAGGCCCGATGGTAAAAGGAGAGAACTACAAAACACATACTTTTCCCACCAGATACCAACCAGTCTTTGGTTTAAGGTTTCATCTGAAATTACTGACAGTAAAACATCCTCAGATATTTTGCAGAAACTCAGGAGAGAGCGCCACCTACTGTATGGACAGACATGTGTGAATATAGGAAACCTGCAGGGAGTAAGCCTCACTAGAAACAGTAATGGATTTACTGCCTACCAGTCCAACAAAAAAACCTATAAACCCATTACAGAGCTACCACTTTTCACATTAGCTCTGCACAAAACAAGGAAGCAAATATCCTATTTTCTAAAAATAACAACTACAAAAAAATCCCTCATCCAACAAGCTCTATCTTATTAAAAACATGCAGGGAGACCGTGCAGTTTCTGTTTCCAATATATAAAACAGGTTTAATGAATTACCTTTGATTTCCGGATAGTAGAGAAAAGGCTTTGGTTCACTTGTTTCTAGATCAGATTTCCGACGCAGTTGTACAAATACAGATGCTGGCTTTGTGATATTGACATCTCGATACTTGGGTGTTTTGAACACAATAGCAAACTGTGAAGGAAACAACGATAAGCCCATCTACCATGGAGCATGGGTTTTGACAACTTTGCTTTTACATTTGTGTTATTTTGTAGGAGTTGGTTCACAGCTTGGGAGGCAAAAATTCTTAGCAAATGGCTGCTACAGTAATAAACTTCCATTTTAGTTTTCAGTTGCACTTTTGAGTTTGACTCCTACAGCCTTTTGGGAAAGACAGAACAGCCACACGAAGTAACACCATGTCACATATATTAGTACCGCATTGTTTGTCGCCTCATTTAGCATCTATTCTGTGGCTTTCTCAGTGTGGCTTTCTCAGTGTGTTCACAGGAGCTCTGAGAGCTTTTTATATATCCTACCCCAATTTAAACTGGTGCATGTTAAAGCAATGGGTCTATCTCCTAATTTCCTTGCACTGTATTCCTAACCTGCCTAGTTACCTAATGTATGTCTTTCAAGAACAGTTGAGATTCAATTATTATTAGGAAGTAACCAACAAAAGAAGAGGCTAGTATGGGATGCAGATGCTTTCACCTATCGTAGCAATTATAATAGAATCCCAGTTTACAGAGATGAGAAGATCATTAACAAATGATAAATGCTGTTACTTACCTGTCTATGTACATCTGTAGGAGAAAAGTCTCCAAAGCCTTCCCACATACCACCATTCTCATCCTCTTCATAGAAACGTATTTGAATATCATCTGCAAAGAGTGAAAAAAACACTCTTTGGAATGTTTGTGTGTTTGTGCATTTGTTTAACTTTTGGGATGTCTGTGCGTTTGTTTAACCTTTGGCGAAGTTTATTTCAGATAAAATCAACACGGTAATGTTTTGGCTGGATGATAATATTACATGAGTAATACATGAATTATCTTTACCCATTTTATGAAAACATCATAAATAATCAATTTTTTACAGCAATTTTAGATCAGCCTAATTGTAATGACTTCACTGAAGGTGCTCTCTATTTACTGAGCAGTAAAAGGAGAACTAGGTTCACTACTTCTTCCTATTCTAGAGCTATAAAACATTCCAGAGGAGCTTTATTTGGAACAAACATGTAGGGAGGGGAGAACTTGAAGCGTGAAATGTAGAAACCACCCTCTCTCCTCCAACAGTTTCAGTTCAAAAAACTGTAGCAAAACCTGAAGTGCCACAGTTCAAGTTCCGCTTGCTGCTGGCAGAATGCCACTTTGGAGCTGCAGCTCAGAGAGACGGCAAGGGTGTGAGCGAGTGGCACGCCAGCACTGATCTCTCACCCCCCCCAACACAGCATAGGCCAGAAACATGTGATTTGGCTTCTGCTCCTCTAAACAAATTTTCTTTCATTCCCTTTGTATTTATTTATTTATATTTTTAGGAGAAGCTGGGAAGTATCACCCTAGCATATTCCTTCCCCAGCTCTCCTAGTGAGAAAAAACTAGAAAAAGCCTATTCTCTCTTAGGGTGACTGACAGGCTTTTGGAGCAGACAGACTGCACCCTCTGATCCACCACCTGCTAGTCTCAAGACTGTGAACCACCACTTCCAGTCCTGCTGTCCTGCGTGCTCAAGTTCCTTCAGGCAGGAGGTTTCTGAGAGCAATGAGGTCAGGGGAAACCCCGATCTGGCTGAGGGGAAACCCCACCTCAGGGCTTCCACTGAGTCAGAGATTTATTTATTTTGTGCATCAGAGTTACGTTTCATCTCAGTCCTTCTGATAGCAGAGGGTATATACACTACTAAAGGAAAACAGTTTCTTCAAAGCTCCTAAAAGCCCCCAAAGCCCTCTCTCTTTCCTAAGTGGTAGAAGAACATTTGCAGGAAAACCCAAATACTACAACCAACCACATTATATTCCTATCCAAAAACAAGGCATCCAAATCCACACTGCCTAATCCTGACACATTCATAGCCATGAACAGAAATTACCAAAATGAGTCTGTGGGAAGTATGTTTACGCTGAGTAATCTCTACCATTAACGTATACAGAAAAATGAAGTTACTAGCAGCAGTGCTGAACACATTCAGTTCCCATTGGTGAGTAACAGAGAATGCTCATACTTACTCTTTATAATCAGAAACTTAATAATAAATCAGAAACTTTAGAATAATTCAGAGCAGGTGTTAGTTAATGGAGTCAAATATCACCCAGGACCCACCACCCACAAAAAACCCAGAACATGGGCAAGGGCAGAAATTTGAGAAGAACAAAGATGATCACATGATCTCTATGGAGGCAACACAAGCTGGATTTGCTTTGCAACAGACTATTTTGATTTATTCATTTTCTGGACCACTGGCCTGACTTCTGGAAAGGCTGAGTGCTTATAAATCCTGCTGCGCTATCAGAGTGGAAGAATACTAAGGCAGCATAGCAGGCTTTATGTGTACTCCAGATGAACACCCTGGTGTGCCTTACAATACACAGGACTCTTACCTTTTTGAACCTTGTCACAGAGAAGGTAAATCTCTTCCCCTCCTGTTACACACCCTGCTGTTCTGTCCATTCTTACGATTTTTAAGTTGGAGGCATTGGGAGCTTCTATTGAAAGGAAAGATTAAAGAACTGGTCACCTTCACAACAGTTTTAGATTTCAAAAAATCAAGCACAACACACAGAAACGCAATAGAAAGACAAGCCTCCAATACAGCTTACCTAAATTTGTCTATGTTTTTTTAAACATGAATAAATCAACCGTTTTTCATCTGAAAGGCATAATCTTGTATGCTCTAAGCTTTGATTGCATGTGAACTATAAAATAAGGCTCTGGCCATTCCACCACAATCACTGCACTAGTAAAGTAGCACAGCAGTGAATTGCATCTGACACTCTACACCAGTACTAACTTTATGACAAGAGCACATTACAAAAGAACATAATTTTTTCACCCTGCTTTCTTGACAGCATGACACTCTTGAGAGCTGTTCCCTGTGTATTGCTATTTGAATGCAATATGCAATGCTTTGCTTTACACTGTGGCTTACTTGAAACCATTGTCAGTCCTTGGCCAACCTACTGGACTGTGACCAAAAAGCCCACCCTCACAGATCTTAGTAGAGTCACCAATAGATACCTATTGGTCCTCAAGACAGGACTATCATCTAATAAGTAAAAGCAGCTGTGATAGACAGTTAGGCTACCACAAGTTGTGTCTGCTCTGTGGAAGGGCTTGAATGGTGCCAATGAAGAGTATTAGAAAAAAAACACCAAAAACTGAGAAAAATCTTTTGGAACTAACAACCAAAAATTCACCTTGGGAGCTCAGAAACTAGTAACTGACATCTATGTAGCAACTTAAAACAGCAGAAACATGGATAGAAAATTTCCCCTCTATTTGTCGTCTTAGTTGGAGTCAAAATGTTGATGGTCAGTCAGAGGGATAGGATAACTTCAATTGTTTTTATGTGTGGCTTGATACATACTCTACCTCTGTAGATGCTTTGCCCTTCTCCTTCTCTTTGCTTTACATATACTCTCCATCATTATGCAGGTGTAAGATAGAGTAATGAAAACAAATGGAATCTGTAATTATTTCTAATGAAAATCAAAATTCTGTAAAGACACTGCCTGGTAAATCACCTCAGCCTCCTGATGAAAAGACTGTGTTTTCTCGTCCAGAAAATGCAGGTCATGTGTGCCACAAGAACAGCAGACATCACATTTTTTCACTCAGTCAATATATGCAAAATGGCTGTGCTACATCAGTACATTCCCCAATTAATAGCAAGCAACAGACTATATTAGAACAGTTGCATTTAATACCTTTTCATCTAGACTTTGTTCTTGAAAAGTGATGATACAGACACGACTGTTGCTCAAACTAAAAAAATGGTACTTCTTCTGAGTCATTACAGAATGACTATCAGGAAACATGGTAATCCACAGCTACAGGGAGGAAAACTCAGGCAGCAGAAGGATTCAGGTAAGATCAGTAAGTATAATTGAAAAGCACAAGGGAAAACATGCTGTGAAAGATTCACATAGAAAAAAGACAAATAGAGGAATGTAACAGAAGTATAAAAAACACTGATAGGTCTAAAGGAAATGGATTGAGAACTCTGGTTGTGTCAGTCTCACAAAACAAGGCCAAGCAGTGGCCAGCAAAACTGAAAGGTGTCAAATTCTCAACAGGATTGAAGCAAAGTAATTTTTTCCTCACATCTTGTGTGACGAGGCTTTGTCATAGAAAGCAACTGAAAACTTTGCAAAATGCAAGCACTTCTTATGAATATAACAAGAATGTATAAAATCCTCATAATAAAAGTGGCAGGATTAAACATGCTAACAGCAAAATAAAATCTTCCTTTATAGCTTACACCACCACCTACTAAAAACCAGAATGATACCATGTGTACTTGGGCAGACATGGGGCCAATTATCCATGGGCTACTTCCTTGCTATTGATCAAATAACAGGAAAGCAGCAGGACTAGATGAGTCTATGTATAGCGGTATCTACACATCACTTTTGTACATACAAAAGCTTGCTCCTTATTAAAAAAAGTAATTAAATATACTTACTGCTGTCATATATCGCATCTGATATAACAGGATCAAGTTTCCGTGTGAAACTACCATTACTGTCAGGGAGAAAGGCTGTAAACATGAGACGCACCACACTGAGATCCATTTCTTTAGTCTGCTGTACTGCTGCCTGACGAATAATTTCTCTTTCTCGTTCTGGAACCAGTAAGTAGACAGACGAATTAACACAAGGGGTAGGGGACCCATAACAAAACAGGAAGAGCATTTTCCAAACATTACTATCAAAAGGCACCAATAGCAAGGAAATGTTTTCATTTAGTATCCATCGGCTTCCCTCTTTATAAGCAGAGAGGAGCAGCTATTCACAATATACTGCATTCATCTTGCAGTTTGTGCATCAGATGTTATTTAAGATAAGGTATATAATTAAGAGACATACAGAAAATGACTATTTTCTGCTCTCAATTTATAAAGGTTGTGAAAAGGACAAAGGCTACCACTAAGGACGTTTGAATGCCTGGTATTAGTGATAAAGAGAAGGCTGGCCCCTCTATACAGTACCTGAAAGCAATGTAGACCACAGGTTTTACAGGGACATGGGTGAAATGCAGCTGAATGAAATAGTATTCTTAAAAGAAGGTCGTCAAGTTACTTAAGGATATCATGTCTTGCAGCAATAATGCAAAATTACTTTATCAGCTTATTAAACAGGATAAGAGCAATGAAATATAGGTGCAGAGGTGAGTACAGGTGGCTATGGAAGTAAGTTGCTCCACTCTCATGTATGTGTTGACAGCAGAGACTCTTTCTTTCAGATTCCCTAAAACACAGCAACAACACACCACCTCTTAAAGCACATAGACAGAGGTTGTTTTCCCACCCAAGGTCTTTTTCTGGCTAAGAATCTGTGTTTTCAGAAGCTAAACCTGTTTTTAGTAGAAAACCTACTAAAACCAGGCCATCAGTTCTACATACCAGTTAGCTGTCTGTCTCCACTTCCTTCCGCCTGCAGATAGCCAAGTTCAGGATGCACCAGGAGTCCCGGGTTGTATCCTTTTTTGCAAGCATCTATCATGCGTGTTTCCAGAGTTTCAAACACTTTCTTCTTTGTGACGTGAAGTATTCCAAGATTCGCAAACCTACCGAATTTTGATCGAGGGAAGTATTTTCTTAATGCTTTATGCCAAACCTGCAGCAGGCAGTCTCCCTCTCTTACCAGAGGCAGCTACACAACTGAAGGCAATGGAAGGAATCTATAGGCTTACTTAGGCACTATTAATTCTTGAGGGCAAATTTTCCAGCAAGAAAAATTCAGCCAAGCTTACAAAACATGTAAAATGCGTACCATTAATGGCAGTGATTGTATGGGTGCACAGGATTTTCCCATGGCATAAGTAGTAATCTATTAGGTTTCACACCTGCACTGTTGAAGCAACTTAAAAAACATTTGAAAATCTGGTTGTCACACCTTGTTTGCTGTCTTATTAATGATGTTAATATGTCATTCTACATGACTGTTATGCGGAGCAACTGCTCAGAGTAAGCTCCATCCGTTCAAAATGATTTGGAGAGCAAGCTAAGAAGCTAAGAACAGTGCAACATTTACCAAAGAAATTGTTTTAAGGCAGGCTCTGGACATTCAGCAAGACACTTCAGGTATCTATTTGAATGAAAACTTCCATAATACAAGATTTGCTTTTGTAAAAATCTCCTGGCACATTTAAAAATCAATTAGATCTGGAAGTATGAAAACAAGACAATAACTCAATTTTCATGTGGGTCAATTGAGGATAGGAAAGCTGCTTCTAAACATCTGATGAAAAACAAGACAGGTTAGGAAATGAGCCAAACTTTTCAAGATGAAAAGGAGCATTTAAAATAAAGCTATTTAAATTGTTGTGCTTGGTAAAGTTAGTGCACTGGGCTTGGACATCAAAAGTTACAGTTTAAAGAATCTCTCTCTCTCCCAACCTTCTCAGCTTTTTAGACTTCATCTTCTTCACCAACAAAGACATTCTTGAGATCACAGAACTAAAACTCACAGCCAGCATGAAACCTGATCTAAGCCTGAAAACGTAGACAGGAGCCTCAGCTCCATTTACTGATATAAACAATTATTCTTTTAAATTAAACAAGAACAGACCAACTACAATTTCACTACAATCTTACTGCTTTAAACTTAAAGTTTGACTCATTTAGTATTTTCATGTTTATACGTGTCTTGCATTAATTTCAAATTTACTAACCCTATTTTCTTAATGCTTTTCTCTTCACTATATGCCTGTTGGCAGATTTCAGCAAAAGTAAAATACTGATCAAAATGGTAACAAAAGCTTTTCTTCAGTAATTTTACAGTCCCTTCTCTTTGATCGAAACTACTTACATTTTAAAGAATGGGCTTACAATACAAATTTGGATTGTAACACCCAGAGAATGAAACTCTACAAATTCTAAGTGAAAATTATTTGCTTAAACCTATTCAGCTTGCTTAGGGCAAATCCTACAAAGGTAAACAGAAATCCCATGTATCTTTTTAAGATACAAACAAAACACAGATCACAGACTAGTGCTCCACTTAGCTGCTTCTTCGTAGTATTTCTGTATTGCTCCTTACAGTGATTATACTTGATTCTCTCTCCCTTAGCCCAGCTTTACAAATGAGTTAACGGACTTACCCTACAACCATATCTTTAGGTCCGGCATTAACCGTGCATACTCCGTCTTCACAAAATTTACCCACCAAGCTGTGAGCATGTAAGTGGGCGTATTTCCCATTAGTAACTAACTGGACGATTACTTTTGCAGGTCCAACATAATTGCAGATCTGTAAATAAATATTAAAAAAACGTGGAATTGTTTGTTTGGTTTTTTAAATGGAACAAGTAATGATTCCAGTTGCATATTTTTTGTCAGCTAAGTACAATTGAACTTACATAGGAGAAATGTGTATGCATTTCCTCATGAAATACAAATAACAAACTAGCTGTACTAGATCATCACAAAGGAAAGCCAACACTTTTTTTGTAATTAAACCTGACATACAAATGGCAGGAGTAGTGACTAAAAAAGTTAAGAAATAAAATCAAGCTAAAGGAAAGCCACCTTCTGTTTCCCAAATTATGAATCTCAGTTTTACATTCTGGCCAGTTACTCCACATTGCTCTCCTTAAATTTCAATTAGTACATTGAATTCACAATAAACACTGTTACATGTTAAGAAGCATACAGAAAATGTACGTATTTAACAAAAACTCTGCATTATTTTGCCCACTTTGAAAACAATTTAAAAATTATTATTAAATATTATGATTGTTTAAAAACATTTTGGCCTCATTACAATGACTCTTCAGGTAGAGATTTTCAAATTAATTAATTCTACATTCATAGGTATTTTCTTAGTTCAGTATGCTACATCAACACATATTACCCAGTCCAACAAATACTTCCATTAGGTGTACATGAGGATATATGCTAAATCCCCACCTAAGATTTTGCAGGACTGGAACTATGATAAACTGGGTGCCTCAGTATAGCCAGCTCTGGAAGACTACAAAACTTTTTTTCCCTGTTATAGTTTCTAATCACCGTACATTTTTTAACAGCTTTAAAAATGGTAAAAAGTAATACCTCAAAAACAAACCTAAAATTACTAATAACACATCGTATTAGTAAGTTATTTGCTTTACATGTATTATTTAGAACTTTATTTTCTTTCCTCACAAAGTATACTCTTCAAGTCAGTTATCGGTTACGCACCACTTTCAAATTATGCTAAATATAAAATTACCCTGCTTTTAAAAAAAGCAAACATTACCTTCCCTTTCAATTCACTTAATTAACCCTTTTATCAATGTTGGGTTTTTTCCCTCCTCCTCTAATTTTTCTTCTAATTTGCCTTGGGCAAAGTTCTTTGTATTACAGCAGCTTATAGATCTAATCAACCAAGATATTAAAGGCTCACGAGAAACATTAAAGTGATGAAACAGTGATGAACTGAATGCTCAAGGTTATATTGTTGATAAAATGCTGATAAACGGGGATTGCCACAATTTCACCACATTACTAAGTCCTGCTAGCTTCCTTCACTCCAGCTAACCCCCATCTTGAACCCATTCCATCGCAGCTGAAACACTGCATACATACAATGCGTGCCCTCCCCATCTTCCTATTCACTGCTAAAAGCAAAAAAAATTCCAACTATGAAAAAGCTGTTCCAGGAGGAACAGGTGTGCAAAAGTCCTCTCATTACTCACTGCCTGCTAGTTAACTGTATAATACTGTAGTAATGTGCATTTTACAAGCGGCAGTTTCTAAAATACAAAACATGGGGTACTCATGCTTCCCTCCTGTTTCCAAACTGTAATCCCTCCTGGACTGAAACAACAACAGAGATGCAGAATAATCACTGCTTCACTATTTCCACAATTTACCAGCAGTGAGAAAATGAAGACATCCCTGTGTAACTTTCACAAAGTCATCTGAAAATAAAAATGATTGTGTTTGGTGCTACATGTCACCACCACAACTACAATTAACTTTTCAAGAGGGAGGCTTTTAAAAAATTATTTTCATTTTATCCCTCGCTAAACAAGCCTTTCACTGCTATAAAGTTCCCAGCACATATATAGTGTTATATTCATTATGAGTAACACACATGTTCTAGTATCACATCAGAAAAGTTCAAGACAATCCTTCATCAGCTGTAAAAACCACAGTGAAACTGTAGGTAGGACTGCTGCACGTCAAGGACTTTCCAGCCTCTGAAAGCAGAACATATAACTGCAGTGGTAACCAGATCGCAATCTCCCCCTGTTACTCAGCTCAGCATGATCTTCATAGTCTCTCTCAGGGGAAAAACAAAAGAATTCTGAAAACGTAATACCTTATGTAGGTCATAACGCAAGAAAGGACTACTTTTGTCATCCAGCCTGATGTCCAATGCTGCAAAAGCTACAGAATGTCCCTGAACTGTTTCCTACCTATATTTCTTATAGACATTCCTACTTGATTTTCAGACATCCAGGTTATCCTGGTGCCCAGCAAAACAGCCTCAGTGGTTAAATATCCTTATGTACCACAAATAAAGTTTGAAATAATTTTTCAGTGTTTTTGAAACATTGGCACCACGATTTCAGAATAACTTAAATTTTTTTCTGGCACTAAGAAATACAAATAACTATCACGATGTTAAAAAACATCGTCGAAGGCATTAAAGGACAGAGTGTATATTACAATGCTGAATATCTACAGAAACTTAAGGATGATAGTTTTGACACAAAAACATATACTCAACATGAGAGGGAGATAGCATGTATGTGCTGTACTGCCCAAAATCAGAGCTGTGAGCTGAAAAAAATAGTTACTGAACTTCAAATTAAAGATAGGAGAGAAAAAAGAAAATAAGGAGTTCCTGGGAAGAGCATAGCTGTAATACTTGATTACATCCTGTACTGAAGCAGCATTCAATTGATCTCATCTGATAAAGTTAAAATGCTGCAGGCTCACATTTATCTGCTGTTTCTGTTTGAGAGAGATTTGTCTGAGAGATTAAAGGGACCCTGTGAACTTGAAATTGAGTCAATTTCAAAACAAGAGTTGAAAGTTTTTTCAGTTATTTCACATCCTCCTGCAATCCAGACCCTAGCCAATTTTTTATAGTTTCTGAAACTCTACAAAAATTCTATAAAGAACGTTTTCCTACTTCAGACATGTTTTTTCCAGTTACACTTACTGGAAGCAAGAAGTGAAACCAACTGGCCAATGACAGAAAGCAAATGATGGAAAAGACCACGTCAAGTCTACAAGGTCAGTGACTACAAAAATACCTATTTCTCTCTCTAATCACTTTGTTGTAGCAACTATAGCCTCAATCCCGTCTAACCTTCAGAGTGTGACCACTGCTGTCCTCAATATGCGCGTACAAAAAGTGTTCCGCGGATGAGGCATCACTCACTCTTTATACAGAGCAGCAGCATCTTTTTTTCAGTTGCTAGTTTAAGACAAAATATTTCAGATGTGGCACAAATTGTTTAGGTAACTGAATACTTACTAAGAGGTCTAAGAATAAGCAATATAAAGTAACTTAAGCCAATGGGAGCTGAAGATCTTCTGATGCTCTGAATGTGAGGTCACTCTCATGCCAAAAATACGAGTTAGGTGCTCTGCTTTAGGAGCCCAACTAAAGGGAGTTGGTGCCCCATACTCAGCTAAATTAACAGTAAAAAAGCACAAATCTCATTGAATTTAGCTTTGTCTGAATTTGGTTCAGTACAGGTTTCTAAGAGGGGTAAAGAGTTATAATAAAAAATTTGCTCATTCTTGTCTCATGTCTATTCCTTAATTCAGCTGTTAAATGAATTTTTAACTTGTAATCAGTGATCTATCACTCTACAATTTAATTCTTATGGGGGAAAAAAGGCAAATACGCTGCTCCTTTCTTCAACGAGAAGGCTCATCAACAAAGTAACTTGACTAATTTTCCACAAATTCCCCTCCTGAACTTGAACTATGTGCTGAAATCCCCGATTTCAATAAGAACGCTTATCTCCAAATTGAGGTATAATTTAGCATAGCCCCAGGACACGCCTGGATGGGCAGTTCTCCTGTTCAGGTGCCTGGGTTCAGGGCTGCCTAACTGGTGTGCAGCTTCAATTTGCACGCTGAACTGTTCAATGTCCAAACCCATCCGCAGAGAGATGGTGCTCATTAGCTCCAGCACACCTCTGAGCAATCGGTTACTCAGCCTCTGGGCTGGAGTTGATTTACATCCAGCTCACAAAGAACAGGCAGCTTGAATTTGCAGCCACCCACATAGACTTGCCCCCAGGGAGATGAAAATTCAGGACATTTCCTTCACACCACTATTTTCAGCAAATTCTTTTCACACCCAAAACTGGATCAGGTGCTTCAGTGTAAAACACGAATGTGCCTACACTAACATCAGTATGCAAGATCACGACAGACACAGTAAACGTGTAAGAAGCCCAGTGGAAATTTTCTGCGCGTGTTTTCTCACAGTTTTTCAAATAAATAAAAAAAAAAAAGCAAATTACAAATAAAAAATTTAGATGGTTAAGTACGCTAGTGATAATACTAGACAATCCAGTTTTATTCTTTCTTCTTACCCTATTGATTGTTTTTTCCCCTGGACAAAAAGCTAATGATGAATAAGGAGCTCAGGAGCTCTGATTTCCACTGTTCTAGATAGTAAAAATTTCCAGCATTATGTTACTTACACTAAGCAGACAAAAATGAAATTTAAATGAAGAATTTTAGGTAGCTTTCTACTATAATCATGAAACTTGTCATGAAATGTAACTTCATTATAATATCTTCTGCTCTCCATAACTACATGTAAAGTTATATAAAATTCTCTGAAAATGTAGGATGTTTTGTACATGGTATTAGGATTACTCTTAGTAAAAACAGGGTTAAACAAAGGAATATAATTCCATAAACCATAAAGATTAATTAATCCAATTTTTGATATTATAGAAAAATACTACTGTTAGTAGGCTCCATTTGTCATGACCATGCTGTCAAAACAAGAGGTTTTAAATTAATTACACCTTGCTGGCCGGTGCAGATTTGTCTTCAGTGTAAAGACAGGCATTGCAGAACTGCTACACTAACTCCTGACCTATACCATCTCCTAATATACTACACAGAAGGTGGTTAAATATGGAATTGGCTACCAAAACATCTTGCTTAGAGACACCGTAAAGTCTTCAGCACTCCAGCCTTTAAATGAAAGATACATCTTGATGTGTTCCAGCTCAGCCACAAGTTAGGGAAGGGGTGAGGGGAAAAAAAAAAAAAAGGTGAAGTTGAACAGTCACATTGTGCAAGAGGTCATATCAGATAAATGTGTTTTCTTTTGGCCCAAGAAAAGGGAGTAGGGAGACTGCAATGCTTTTTTGTGCACTGAAGATGTCTATTTTCAGGACATCCCATGACAGCTACTGGTAAATTACATCAGCTTTCTGTGCAGAGTTGGCCAAGCAGAAGAGAGATCTCAACGTGAGCTGCACTGGCCACACCATGGTCAAGGTTTAAAGATCTGTCACAAAAATCTCATTTTTACAGTACTGCCAAAGCTCATGCTACTGTCCTTTCACAGCATTGTGATCAACTAATGGAGGTTTTATGGTGAAAGCCTTGGCACAAAAGATAAAAAAAATCAAAAAAACCCCAAAAAACAACAACAACAAAAAAAACACCAAACAAAAAACAACAAACCAAAACAAAAATACCCCAACGCAACAAAACCCAGCAAACTTCAATTCAGTTGTGCTCACCTCAGTTATGACAAGGTGAGCACCCTTTGACAAAACACAGAAGAGACTTACAGGAAAAGGTGTGAAACACTTCTGTCTTTACTGGCACCACTTGAATCAAGAACAGGCACTAACAAGCAATGGCCTTGAGGAATTTACTTGTTGTGTTCCTTTGCCAGCCTCTCCCAGCAGGTGTTGCCATGTGGGGATTTGTACTCAAAAAACCCAGATGTACACAGTAGGACCAGAGGAAGGGAGGGGAAGGGACACACGCGTGTGTGTGTGGAAGCTTTAGATGAAATTAAAATCTGATGATCAATGAAAGCAGAAGGTCTGATAGAAAGCCAAAGAACATTTTGCTTTCTAGTTTAATCACAGAGAAATTCCATTTTCTGTATAACTCCCCACTGCATATCTCCTTGGCATGCTATTGTGTGACCCATCACAGCTTTATAAAATATCATTTGTATTATTATCAATACAGACTGGATTGGAATCCAAAGATCTAGGTCAATTGAGGTAAATTATTTTGTATCTGAACATACCAGTGAAATTTCCATTCATTGGTTCATCATAACTGTCACAATAGGAAAGGGAAAAGCAAGTAGATCTTTTGCCTGGGCTAGTAAATTTTCACAGGAGTTTTGCAAGGCTATATGAAATCAGCTTTCCCAGCCTCTTCTCAATTTGCAAGACTAACACCCTAGGCTATCTCAACCAATGCTGATTATTTTCCATTGAGTCATGCTCATACTGATTCATTATGGAGATGCAACCGTTCCAAATTCCAGCCTTTCTCAAGAACTGTGGAAGAACTACACATACTGCGGAGAAAGCTGAGGAGTGGCACACACCAAGACAGAGGCTAACTGCTTGCCACTTTTCCCTCCCCTTCTCTCCCCGTAAAGCAGAGAGTAAGAGATAACACCAGAATGAAAACATATTAAGAGATAACACCAGAATTAAAATACATTAACCCTGCTCCTCATGAGACAATCTCTAGTGCAATAGTTCAAAGAGGTAATGCTACACACCAAGACTAAGACTCTCATTAAGTTAAAAAAATACAGTGTATCTTTTCCCCACTTCCATGGAAAAAGAACTTGCCACAAGAACCATAAGCAAAGACAGTTATTCTCTAGTCCTAGAATGATTAATTACCACTGTTATAATCTTCATATTGCGCTAGCATAGAATATTTCTTTGATTAACATCCTTGAATTTTTTCCAGGGGAAAAAAAGCCCCAAAAAACATTCAGCAAAAACCTGAATATAATGCTGCTCCTATTAAAATGAGAAGTTTTCCATGGACTTTAAAGGAAATATGTCTTTAAGAACTGAGTATCGTACAGGTATTGAATAAGGAGTAACATGAACAGAAAAGGAAGGAAAACTTAGTAAATAGCATCTTAAAGTGGAATAACTGACCAGACTTATGCTTTGCAGCATGCTAGAAGCGGAGTAATCGAGCAGCTCAGGCCTCGCTTTATGCCAAAAGTGCACCTTATGCCAAAAGTGCACCATTAGTCTGCATGAGGGCAGTGAGGTAGTAGGTGCAGGAAAGCTTACTGCTCAACTGCTGGCAGATAAATATGGTGCAAAAATATGAACTCCACAAATCTGCAGACACCTTCCTTTTCAAAATCAATTACATTTGAAAAGTTGGGATTGAAATGCAGTCAATCTTGAGTAATTTCATACAAATTTATGTTGATATGCAGTAAGGTCTTATCCACATACGTATGACAATTGCATTCAGTTCACAAAACTAATGATTTATGTACTTACTTTGACCTGAGGGTATGATTTTTTGTTCTTTTCACTAGAAGCACCAGGAAGTCCACCATGTGAAGGCCCTTCACATACGTATCGGAAACGAAAACCCCTCTGTGGAAATAAATTAAAAGAAACTTGAAAGCTGTTTAGAAACAAAACTAAAAAAAAAAAAAAAAAAAAAAGCACACACATGTGAGCGTGTGCACACACAACAAACAAGACTTGCCCAAATAGCCCACAAACAGAAAAGTTACAAGTGTTCATCCCTGAAATGCTGTCTGAGTGCTGGTTAACAAAGCACCACTGAACTGTAGCCGTGGAGAAACTGTTCTGTTCTCACTCTTACACACAGCAGCAACCTGAAATTTTTCTTTCAGTAAGTGAAGATATTTTGAAGCAGAGATCTATTTATACTCTCAAAACAAGAAAAAAATTAAAAGACAGAGAATGCAAGAGCAGATACTCTCTCCCATGACTGCTGCTAGGTAGAGAGAATCGAAGCCAATAATAATCAAGGAAGTCTAAAGCATCATAAAGAAAAGAACAGGGATGAAATAGAAATGCTTCTTCCTTCTGGGAAGAGTGTATGAAAGCTGTATCTCCAAGCGGAGTCCAGAAACAGCACAAAAGCTTCAGGAGACTTTGAATGGCTGGGTTTTCATCTCAGCTACATAAATAGATGTCTGAATATACTTTAGGGAACTGCACAATACTAGCAACCTCTCTAGAGTACAACTGTCCATTTATTCCAGTTTTATTTATAGGAAATAACATCCCCTTTACTTTACAGGGGCACAAAAGGCATAAAAGATGCAAGTCTTAAGCAAATGTATTTGGTAATTCTAACTCTACTTAACTATATTATTTCATGTGGCCCCCAATTTTGAATACTTTCAGATCCACTCCCCAGTCCTGCAATTTCTGGCAAAATCCTTGTCTTATATAGGGCTTCCAGTGTCTGTCCAAACAGCAGATAGTGGTGTATCCCTCATCAAGAAACATTCAGCTTCTTCTAATAGTAGACAACTCTGAATTCAAATTCTGTATTAGCTGACAGTGAACAACACAGTTCAAAATTACTCTGTAATCATTAGCTTCAATACCTACCTCACTAAAGCCTTTTCAGTTTAAGAACTTGTTTCCCAGGCAAACGTAAAGATCTGACTTTTATTCAGATACTGACCAGATAATGTAACTCATCCTTAAGCACGTATTTACCTTCCTACAATGAACTGAGTGACCAAGTGTATTGCAAGTGAAGTGCCCAGCTGTGATGAGCCTGAACTCAAGCTGCCCAGCAAAGCAACCTCTGCAGTCACGATGCATGAGACAACCCAGTCTCTCTTCACCTCTATGCCTTCGATCCAACAGACCCAGCAATCATCTCTGTGGTCTTCCTCAGTCTATTGCCCTTGCTATCCTAGCTATGTTTTCACGCGTACAGTCTTACTCCTCCCAGCTGTCTCTTTGCTCCAAAAATTATCACAAACACAGCACTCTGCTGATGGATCACCCTCATCACCCTGTTATAAACTATCGCCCAGCTTGCCACATGGGTACTCCACTACAGGAGCTGCTTGCTGAGAAGTCATGCATGGAAACCGTGGTTTCTCCTTAGGTACTGCACACTGTGGGCTCCACCATGCAAAGACATAACCTGATCTGGGATGAACTAAAACAACAAGGACAAGGCAGCGTATTCTTCCAAGAGTTCACAGTACACTGCTGTTCCACCTATGATCGTAAGTGTCCCTATTCCTGGAGGGATGCTCAAGCACAGAAATGTCTTTGGTGTGTGGCTGAAAACAAATGTTCTCTACTGCCTCCTACCAGGAAGACTGGATTGTGGCATGCTTCTGCAGAAGACCAAGAAGAGGATGGGACAGCTTTTAGTCACCCTCTTCCTCTGTCTACTTAACAGCTCCAGAAGGTAGGATTTTATGCAACTGATTGGGAGAGGCAGGAAAGGGGTCTCCATGCTGTAATAGCTTCAGGAGGAATACTTGTAATTGCTGATGCCACCAGCCAAAGGGGAACAACACCCCAGCATACTTTAGGGCAATCTTGACCCAGCAATTACTTTGTACATCAGTTGCATGAAAACTACCCAGTGCGCTGGGATGACTTTCATGCTACCAGAGGAGCATAAGCGAGTGTTTGCTACACAGTCACAAACGAGTTACATTCAAGTATTTATCCACATTTTGCTCGGATTATTCAAAACAGCCAACTGTGACGAAAGAAATCTCAAAAGACACCAGAATTTCTTTACAATGACAAAGCACAAGACAAAAGTTCCTGTAACTTGGGAACAGAATGAAATGTTTTTATTTTTTCATGTATTTCAAGAAACATGAAACAAATTCTAAAAATCTTCCATCTTTGGCCTAATCATTTACATTTCAAAATACTGGGGTACTGTAAGAGTCACTTCTAAGATGAAGAGTCTATACTTAGCAAGACATTTCTTTAACACCCTCAGGTGGTTTTTTTTGTCTTATGACACTTCCAGAGAGACACCAAGATGAAAACTGAACAAAACAGGAAACGATTTAACTACAAAAGTGACAGGAAAAACTGCTCATGGTTAAGTGCCACGTTTTTTACAAGAGTTCAACCTCTTCAACACTCTCTCATCTCAAGTCATAATTTTATTCAAAGCTGAATATAGTGAAACAGCTACCTTAAATATTTTCAAAATAGAGTGTTGTTCTTACCTGTTTTGGCTGTTCTATGATTTGAAGATATGGTCCATCTGCTAACATAGAAGAAAGAAAAGTCATAATAGAAATTACATTTCTTTTGGTATGGCATGTAAGTTGCAGGGGTAAAAGTGATGTGCTTGAATGACTAGACATAAATTTTTTTAAAGCACCTAAGCATCTTCAGAACTTAAATTTTAATAAATAATTTAATCACTTGGCAATCTGTCATTTCCAACATTCCCTAAGACCAGTGGAGTAAGAAGGGAAGGATTAACTCAAAAAAGTTAATTTTAGCTCAGAGGGCCTAAATGGGCAACTCTGATCACTCAGTTAAGACTCGAAAGGGTAAGAACAGGATCCTCCCTTTGCCACTGACAAGCAGCCTGGCCTTCCTGAGCTAAGGTTAACTTTTGAATCTAAGCCCCCTGGGCTCTAAAGACTACGCTCACAAGCTTTTGGCCTTAGGGCTTCCTACTGAATAGGTGCTTTTGAAAGTCTAGAGACAGCCAATGGGAAGCTCTGAGGTATGGGAATAGAGGAGGAATTTAAGCTGTCTCAACATGCCCTAACAGTCAGAACTGCTTTAAAAAAAACCCCTGGACTTGAGGAGACTAAACAATTCACATTCTTTTAATAATTTCAGATACACTTTTAAATATACTGTTCTGCTGTGCCTCTAAAAACACTGAACACACTGTCTTTAACTACAGATGCAGGTCTATAATGAGATCCATCTTTAAGCATGACACCAATTCATAGGATTATGTTCTACTAAAATTCTATTTGTGTCTTTCAAAGAAGGCTTCCTTAAACAACTTTCAGTCTTGCACCACTCCCTGAACAGCGGCTAACTTCATACCATAAACCTCATTCAAAATTCACCTGTTTAAATAGCCTTTGAGCAGGTCCTAAATCCAATGAGAACTCTGTGCCACCTGAGTTAAGAATTCATCACCTGATCAAAGGTTAGCTCCAACTCTGATCGTTTAGATTATCTATATTGAGAAGGAAAGCTCTCTAGGTGGATGGCTGTGAAATACCTCTTAAAATGCAAGTCACTGCTGAGTCTGAAAACAACAGTTCCGAGAGGTACGGTTTCTTCCCTGTCTCTTGCTAAGCAGAGAAGAAGATTTGGATTTCAATGCTAAAAATTCAATTGTTATCAAAGCAGATCCCAAATGACAGCTTCACTGTGAATACCTACATAGTATTTTGCCAGCTATATTCCTGTTGGAATTATGTATCATCACTTATAGTCTATTAAAGGTATTAATGCTAAGGAATCGGCAAGCTCACTGGGACATGTGAAACCTCCGAAGCAGACAAGCCACAGCTATGGACAGAGCCTGCAAGCATATAAAGCATACCATGCCCTGCCAACATCCAGGTGCAATCTGCCCCCGAACAACTGCACCATCTGCAAGTATCACGCCATCCAGCTACCTCAACTAGGTAGTACTTGGCTTCAGCACTGAACTACATACTTGCATCAACTTTAATTTGCCAATAAGCCTAATGTTCACTGAGAATTAAAATTGGCAGAGGATTCATTAATTTATAGTTTGTAGTATGACTACATGCATCCTTCTCAACTCCTCAATGCAACTTCACTTTAATAAAACAGACCTTCATGTCTTTAGTCAGCACAGGTCTTAACTGAACAGGTATCTCTCAAAGTGAAAGTTTTGATAAATATGCTAATAGATGCAATTAGCATTTTGCTGTTGAAGTTAGCTGACTCAGCAACTGAATTAGCTCCATGCCAAAGTTACATTGCAAATGCCAGCCACAACAATTTCACATACAAAGATCATTTATTTCCCAAGTCCAACACTCTTTCTGTGAAAAAGTACACAGTGTTACAATTAAAATCTTGAAGTCATGCAAAACAATTGCCTCAAGACCACATACGCATTGTCTTATACTAGAAAGCATGAAAAACAGTTTGGACTTCAGAAACTTTAACAGGTGTAGAGCAATATTTAGCTTTGGTGTGGTTTTATGTTGCAGTTTTTGTCTGTAATATGGAGTCAAGATGAGTCGAGTTAGGCTTAAGCTTTACATTGGTACTTAATTTAAGACCTCTGTTCACAGACCTCTAACCCTCCTCATGCTTTACGCACCTAAAGTTTATACTTTAACAATCTAGAGGCCTTGTATCTTCTAGGCACTGGCAGAAATAATGCACCTAAAATACAACTGTGTAGTTCAACTTTCAACCAAGACTCGAGGGCAGGATCTGCCAAGTAATTATTCTTTGGCTGTTCTCCTCTTAGGAGTTCATTTTCAAGGCATATACATTGGGTCACTATTGGCACAAAATACTAATCCTTCTCTTAAATATTAGCCAGAAAAGGAAGCACTCTTTTATCTAACAGCTAAGCGGCTGCGGCAGTCCCCCAGTATGCAGCAGACCCGGGTTCCAACATTTCCTCAGCACAAGGAAATTCAAACTCCTAAGAGTTTGCCACTATATTGACATATTGGAGAGCTCAAGGGGAATTCTTCGTACCACTGAAATGGTTTTACCTTGCACAGCACTTGTGAAAACTCAGGAAAATAGAAAACTTAGGACTGTGGTTCTTATGCCCCCTTGGAAAAAAGCTTATAAGAAGCATACAAACATACTGATAGAAAAAAATCAAAGTATCTTACATACTAATACTAGGAAAGTGCAAAAAAGATGCAGTGCAAATGTACAAAGGCAAATTAGATGCCTATTATCATTAATCCAGATTATAGAAATCATATACCAACGTATTTAAAAGAAAGTTTTGTGAGGTCTTATTTTAACCTTTGAGTTTTGTGACTAAACATTTTCTTTTTTACGATGACTAAGTAATTCCCTGGTATAGCACCTGAACCCGATCCAAGTAACAGTATAGAGAAGGCACTCTAATGCAAGCCACTTAATTACATCTGAAATTATATTTAAAAATAAAGCAGCAATAGTCAAGGTAACTTCCAAGCACAAATAGCATGTTATTTTGACTATAAAAAGGATTTTACTTAGTGAAAGGTCTAATACAGCTGTCTTCACTAAACTCTGAATACTTTCCAGAAGTACATCAGACAGTCCACTGGCTATGTGTGGTTCCTTCCTCCTCTCTCTCATCCTTTCCCGTCGGGAAAAGAAAAGATGTTTAGTGCTTTGCACAGGGAAGTTTTTAATATTTTGTTTCTACTAGTAGGCATGTCTAATCTAAGCAGACAGCCAGAACCTGAAGATACGCAGCTTGTAAGAGGAACTATTAATGATGAGACTTGTGATGATCTTTTGCACCTCTGTTCTAGGCTGGAAAGTTGCTTTCTTCAAGTTCTTATTTAATGAGCAACCCCCTTTTAAGTGTTAAACAACCACAAGAAGGAAGGCTACTTAATGCATAGCTTAAGTTCTACTTTTGCCCTACAGAGAGGCTGAAGCGGCATACAGTCATGGAGCTGGCCTCTGCACAGGGATGACTCTCATGGTTGCCAAGAGCCAAGTTTTGACAGGAGCACTCCTCACGTTTTCCCTGGTGCTGCTGCAGTCAGGAGGGCTAAGAACTGCAACTAAAACATGCAGTCCTCCAGCCTGGAGGGGGTTTGGTGCAGATCGCCACATCCTGGCTATGCTTCAGTGCTTCCTTTTCTGTCTTCTCACCTCGGTTGCCACAGACCAACTCGCATCCCACTGCCTCCCCTCTAGCCTGAGTCACAGTCCCACTTCCCCACGTCTTCTTCAACTGCTACATTTCTTCATTTTCCTTCCTGCCTGAGTCAGAGGCCCTCCTGCATCTTGACACTCCCACCACTTACATTCTTTCTTCCTCTTGACAGGCCTCACCCTGCACACACGCTTCCCAAAGGAGCACCCATCTTAGGCTCCCTCTTGGTTCCCTCTTCCCATCATAGCAAAGTCAAGAAAAAAGGGGTCTGTAAGGCTGGTGGGATATCCCTGCAAGGCAGGCAGCACCGTAGGACTAGTGTGGTCCTTTACCTAACAGTTTATCTAGTAACTGAAGCCATTCAATTAACCCGCAACCAGCTGTGGTCAAGCCCCCCCCGCTCCATTAGTGGGTCCCCCAGAGCAGGCATCTCACCCTTGTAAACATGTGCTGTTCTGCTCTGTGGACATGGACGAAAACACTCATAGACTCTAGGTTTTGATTGTTAAATCTGACACCAACCCTCTTGCATCCATCCTGGCAGCAGTACCTTGCTGTAAAAGCTCAGACTCTAAATCTAGTGTTTTATCCTTCCTGTCGTAGCATTTGCATGTCCTCCCTCTCAGGGATTCACCCGCACAGGAACACTCTCTTGCATCTCAGCTCTGCAGTGTTCAAAGCAAGCAGCACATGGGCTTTGCTTAACCTCCCTCTTCCCTCAGTTCACTCTTCAAAATCCAAGCACAGAAGATATAGAAAAAAACCAAGTCTGCTCGTGCTTCTGAGGATTAGGGCCACTCCTATGAGACAGGGAAAATGAACACTCATCTAATTTTCGGTGATGGTCAGACCTCCTTGAATCTCTAACATCATCTCTCTCTGAAAAAATGTGAAATCAGTTTCTTTGTAAGTGCCTTCTTTTTCCCTCTATGCCCTTCTCATTTCTCAACAGCAAGTGTCACAGAGGGTTGGGCAGAGGAGGTTAAAGAAATACCAGAAAACTGTAATTTTAGCAGCCTCCAGGCAATACTGTTCAGCTGCTGATGGCCCTGCTTCCACTTCACAGGCTTAAAAACACAGCACAACTTAATGCCAACAGCTAGTTAGACCAGAGCCCCTAAAAACCAAAACAATTAACCAGTTCCAAAACCCATCTCTAACCCAAAATTACAAAATGCTTTGCTCAGAGCTCTGCCCATTTTCTCTCCAATTTAAGGCATCACTTTGTCCCTCAACTACACAGTGGACATCACACTGATGCGTATCTGTTTTTACACTGCCTAAATACGTGCCTCGGATAATGCTGCCTCCATACTCAGTGCCATTGAGGACTAGTACCTAACTCTCAAAGGCAGGATACTTCCCAACGAGCCAAGGAAGAGGCTGATTTCATGACATACTGCCTCTGCTGCTCCTGGTGGTTTAAACACACATCTCAGGTCCTGTAGTTTGCACTGTTATGGCACTTTTTATAGATATATCCTTTTGTCACCCAAGGCATACAGAGACTAATTCTCTTTCTAGATTTAGATATAGATGTAGAACTTGAACCACATAACTATCTACTACAGCTTTAGAGCCAAAATAACCAAGCCGAATTTTTAGTTAAAACTGACAGACGTGAGACAAAAAAAGAAGCGAGCAAAGACACCTGAGCACTGACAACCTCATTCAGAAAATCCATGTCCTGACATCTCAAAGGTTTTCTACTATTGCTGTAAATATTAACATAACAGCAGAACATCTATCATCAGAAAAGTCCCCAAATTCCCCAGCTATTTGTTGATTCAGCTACGCTGGCACGATACGGCAATCCACAGTTCCGTATTAAACCTGCTTGCCAATGTAGTAAGTCTGACGTGCGTTTATGAATGCACAGGCTGAAAGATGTAGGCACCACACCAAATCACGAGGAACAATTAATGTCTTCACTTCTTTCTGTTTAAATCTTCCAACTGTCCTAGAGAAAAATCCTTTTTAAAACACTTATTTCACCCTGTCCATATCTCACCTGGAAGTACTTTGGTAAACCCCACATGAATTTTTAACTGGCTCTGCTGTGTAGAAAGAAATCACTAGTTCCTGCTTAGAAACAACTAAAGTATAATACATAACTTATTATATTACCTTATAACTGAAGAGCTAGTCCATAGTAATGACACAATATAGTTTCCAGCAGGGGAGGAACTAAGCATTACAGTGATACTACTCAAGAAACAAAATCACTGTGGCATCATCAGATGCTACTGAAATCATCAACCTTTTCTAAAACTTACAATTAACTTTTTGTTTGTGATAATCTGAAATCCATGACCCTTTATTAACTCCCATTTTGTACACAGGGAACTTGCCACATATAGTGCAGCAGTAGACAAGACCAGTGCCACTAAAAAAAAAAAAAAAAAAGGCCTTTTCTAAGCAATTTTGCAAATGAAGGATAGAGCCAGACTTAGTCCAGTAAGAGTCTTCTGTGACTGCAGAACTCAGTGAATTCTTGACTCCCCCCTCAATGTTTTAGAAACAGCTGTTTTCTAGTTTAGACAGGACATAGATATCTGAAGATCAGTTTTATATATCTGAATAATTTGTATGGAATGAGTCTGGTGTGAGGAGTACAGACTAAGCTTAAAAGGTACGTGTAAGAGAGATCATTATGTGGAAATCAAAATTCCAATACCCTTATTTGTTCCACAGAAACTCTGCAAGAACAGTGAAAAAAACCCTTGGTATACAAGGCACGAGCCCCTTAATCCTACACAGATGAATTTTACTGAACAATTTTATCCGCCTTAATAAAAACACGTTACAAACAAATGATTGCAACATTAATTTGTTGGATGCTTGTCCATATTTGTCAAGAGCAGTGTTCATCAAAACATTTCATCTTGAAACAAAGTTATCTGTACCATATGTGTTTCTTAATCCCTTCCTCGCTACTACTTAGTCAAGAAAACTGAAGTATGATTTAAACCAGCAAACACTTAAACAGTAATCATGCCTCCATTTTTATTTTTAAATCAGCATTTGTTGTTACTTTAGGGTGGAATTTTACCTATGAAGTAAAAAGTTAATTGCTTATTTCATTTTACCCTTCACACCTTCATTGCTGTCAAGTATATCAAGTATCGCAAACAAAAGTGATTTGCATTTTCAACAAAAGAAAGCAAACTGCAATACAAAAGATACCAGCTACATCCTGATACAACAGCGTCAAACAGATCAACAACAGAAAGTTGTCATGTTAAAAGACATTAATAACTATCCTGGAGATATATATTGAGAAAAAGCTCATACACTTAAATAAATTTTTATTTCCTTCCTCCTGTCATATCAGCTATTCTAACAAACTATGCAGGAGAAACACTTTTCTAAACTCAAGCAAGAAGTAATGCTTACAAAGAAATTTAATAAGCAAAACCAGACCAAGGTTGATCAAGTAGCTAATACTGGCTGCGATATAGCACATTTCTATTTCATATTCCTGTTCTGGAACCATAGTGGAAGAACTGCGTATCAGACCTTTGCAGAATACTATTTGCTTATTTTCAGCGGTTCGTTGCAAAATTTGACTCTGAACTTTCAAACTAGTGTTATTATTCAGGAAATTGTCAGGTACTTTTAATACCAGACTGCCACTTTACAGGAAACAGAGAAGTCACCAAGAAGGAAAAACAGATTCGAATGATACAGGAAGTTGAATATACTCCACATTTTATTAGTGAAAAACAAGCACCTTAAGAATTTTTACGACAAATGAAACACAGTTCAAAAGAAAAAAAAAGTACATGTTGCACTCTGCAAACTGGCAATACAAATATGTTGGTCACTGAAGATGCAAATTTAGAAAAAAAATACAATATAGTTTATAAAAACAGGTCAGTCAAAGCTCTTTGGTCACTCAAACCATTTAACTAATTGAAACTCTCAGTTTCTGTACAAACCAAAAGAAACTCAGATTTGCCTTACTGTTGAAAGTTTCATAAGGCTAAGAAAGAGATGCATAAGGGTGTAATAAAAAGTCTAGTTGGCAACTTTGGGATCTAGTATTACAAAGTACAAGAGGGTAAACAAAAAAGCCTCTGAAAAGAACTTCACAAAAAACCAAACTGGATAGGACAATCAAATAGCAACGGTTCCTACCTGTTCGTAGTGGTAAGTCTGAAGTGATGTAATTTGTATTATTAAATAATGCATTCATTCCCATGAACTGCTCCATTGCAAACATCTACATTGAAAGAAAATATACTCTTCATTACTACAGATACATGTAATTTCATAAAGCATCTATCAGCAAAGAACTTCAAAGTTCTCTGCAAATATTGAGACTGCAAACACCCAGTGTAGTACGTAAACATTTTGTACCTAATTTTTGCTGGCAACTGCAGTGCAAGCAAAGCTGATAGCACTGACCAAGTTTCACCAGTATCATGAGACCGCCCTGACCTCAGCACAGTTTCCAAGCACACATTTGCTTACATGCACTAACAACTATATTTTCAAAAGAGCTTATATGGTAAAATCTGACCGTAGATGTCTTACCCAAGGCCTTGCTGAGAACCTGTGAATTTTCGTTTCCACTTCTGTGATTAAACCCCACCAGACTACATTCCTTATGTAAATATATTTACAAGCCCTAATGCAAGAAAACAGTATACCCAGATTAAAGTTTAATTTCTTTTTTTTGAACACGGACATGTCTTAACTCACTGTAATTGTTGTCAGATATAAATCTATCTTCTTCCAAAGTGGAGCAGGCATAAAGGAGAAAATAGTTTCTTTTTGGAAATTATGGTGAGTAGAAGTGATCTGTTCTTCTCTCAAACTTTTCACTCAAGCACCGTTCTCACAATTCAAATGAATCATGAAATGACCTAATGAGATCAGGAAAAGCTTCTGAAGAGCTAGGCCTACCGACTTGTGTGAGTGAAGGAACATTTTAGTCATCAGTGTCAATGCAAATTTCACAAAAAATTATATAAAGGGGCCTTTTAGGGCATCAGGGGCTTTATTTTCAGATAAAGTCCAATATCCACCACAGAAGAAATTTCAGAGCAAGTGTCACAGGCAGACAGGATTTTTTCCTCAGAAAAATGAGGATTTTTTCAAGTGCATCCTTCAGCAGGCCTAGCTTTCCTTTTCATTTCAGCCATTTCACAAGCGGCAAGGCACTTCACAGGTCACATACCTTAGAGAAAAAAACCCCAGCACCTAGACTTCCCCAAACCTGATTTCTGCCAATAGCTAGAATGCTTTTATATCTCCATGTTGTCAAGCCTAGGAAATGACAGGACGCTACAAGAGGAAGCCAAAGCAGAGAGCTAGGAGAGAATAGAGGGGTATTGAAATACACAAACACACTTACTTGGGGATCAGACACTCCCATAATATAGGGATCTTCTCCTGCCATTTTAAGTCCTGAAACACAAAAACTTTATCAGAACTCTCATTTTTTTCAATGTACAGCAATAGACAAACTTGAAAAAATCTCCAATCCTTCTTATTTTACTCATAATGTTAATGATTTCTAAAATACTCTTAAAATTCCACAGTATTTGCAAGTGGCAGGCTTAGCCACTGTCTATCCTGTAGACAGGATAGGCTACAGCTAGGATTTTCTATTGCCTGCTCCCAAGCAACTAAAAACTACAGTCAAAGTTCATTAAAATCACGAATTAATTTGTTTCTGTCTTTGCTTTGACTATTCTGTCATTAGAGTTTAGGCAAAATCATCATCATAGTTTAGCAAAAGCAGGACTCTGCACTTTTATACAATAAAAAGACTTCGGACCATTCATGAACAAACCCTAATGGTTTTCTTGTGAACTATCACTAAATGCACGATAAAGACGCCTGAGAAAGAACATCTAGTATTTTTCCTTTAAATAAAAACAGGTGTCAGACATTGACTAATTTTGGGCACCTTTATTTCCAGAGGTCCACAAGTATTTGGCACCCACAACAACTCAGTGCTGACAATGACAATTACAGATGTACAACACACCTAACCCTTTCTCACAGGTCTACATGTAAATGCTAGACACTAGGAAAGTTTAGCCTGGTTTAGTTCTACTGGAGCCAGTAGCAAGCCAGTAGCAGAGCCTGGAAATTTTCTTAAGAATTTATTGTCTATTATAAAAGATTAGTATTATTTCCTTTCATGTAGACGTTATTGAAAGAATTACAACTTCACTGATGTTGATCTTGCTAAAAAAGGCTCTCCAAGGGAACATCTGAAAGTAACTGCAGTGACTATTTCAAGAGACTCATGTCTGTATGCAAGCAGACACTTTAAATAAGATTAATAACTGACAGAAACATGTCACTGGCCCTCATACTCCACCACAATGAACATGAGCCATATTTTCCAGCAAAGTGAACTGTGAAAACCTACTGCCCTATGAAAGAGAGTGGCAAGTGATCAGTAAACCAGTAAAGAAAAACTGAGTCACTATGTACCTTCTACAGGAACTAGAAAGGCAAATACGAAAAAGAAAATTGGAATACTCGGGGACTTCACTTTGATCGAGGCTCAACTCAGCTTGTTAACAAGCTCCAAGGACAACATGTAGCCACCCACCCCACACAAGTAGAAAACGAAAGAAAATTTAAAATGGAGAAATAGGAGACACTTAATACCCAGCTGACTTCCAGGAAAAAGAGGTCCATGAGTATAAAATTATTTTTTAACCAAGAAAATAAAAGTACTCACCTGTTTGTAATTCAATTTTAGAGAGAAATATTTACTGGGTAATATTTATTTGTAGTATTTGAGCAAATATCAAATAGTCATAAGATATCACTCAAAAATGAATAACAGATATAACAAGCTGCCTATGCTGTAGTTCTTCACCTAATAGATCAGGATTTCAGCAATATAAATAATACCAGTCAATCACCTTATCTCACAGGCACATTCTGCAAAGCACTATTTTTATCAGTAATTTGCTATTGTTATTATCAATCTTTACAGAAAAAAGTCAACATACAAGGCATAACAAAACCTTCAGCATACAACAAACTTTACTAAGATGTTTTTATTTGACATTCCATTCCATAGGAAGAATATAACCCTCATCACCAATTGACAAGTTACTGAAATCACAGTTTAGTTTTTGGCAAACACCTCAACAGCCAACATTTTTTAGGAAGTGTCAGTAAATACCCACCCTGCTGATGCACACTGATTAGGTAACTGTGAGTGCAAATGCCAGATTTTTTCCACATAAACAGAATAAAACCTGGTTCTAAAAGTCTTGTTTTGTGATCTCTCATATTTAATCACTATTTCATGAGTCGCATATGTAAAATTGTGTTCCGAAATACCTAAAGCACCCAGATAACATGGTAAATATGCTTGTTCAGGAAAAAAAAAGATTGAGGAGCTAATACGAATAGCATCTGCCCACTTGCCTGTTTGCTAAATGTGTACTTCTTTGCAAAACTTTCAAACAAAGCATCTCACAACTTTTCCTGTAAGCCCAGTAGGATAGATTTAACAGCATGTTGTATCATCTTTGCCCCATTCTAGTTTCTCAGACTGCAATGCTCTCACTCCAGCAGAACCCTGTGGGAGAAGGGCAGTTCTCGCACCTGTTACACTTCTGGTCACATTTACAATTCTACGATACATGACTTCAACAAAGGGGAAAAATACCACAGAGGCAGTATTTGTGAAAACTTTTCATTTAAAGTACTTTGATATAAAAATTAGAATCCATACAGAAATAAGACCTACGTCTATCTGAATCAGTCCTTCAATTTCACCTGATCAAAATGGTAATTTCTGGCTTTTTGTCTGATACAATGAACAATGACGTGGGAACAAAGCAGTAGTCATTAAAGACGAATGTTACACTCAGAAGCAGCAAGGTAACTACCCACATACTACTCAGTTGCTGTAGGTATGTACCAATGAATTTCTAACCAGCTATTTAACACAAACTCTCTCGCACCAAAAGCACAGGTGTCTCTTACTTGAGATCTTGTGTTTTCAACAGCTCCAGCGTTTGGGGGGAGAGATTAAAGACATTCTCCCTGGCTTGAATGTTAAGCCAGTTTATTATAAACACGTGATGATTTAGATGTGCAAACATATGCCTTTGTGTATGTAAACTGACACTTGATTGCCTTTTCAGGACCTAGACAAAAATTAACCCAGTAGTTTAGAATGACCCCTCTAAATGACTGAAATCACTCTCAGTTTCATTATATGTTTTGTCCTCTTTCAAAGCCAAACAAATGACAAAAATGTTCCAGGAGGCCTACCTCCAAAACAGAATTTGTTTCCTTAGGATTTATTTAGTTAACAAATTTCTAAGCTTCCTCTTCTTACAAGAAAATTGGGGCAAATCAAAAGAGTCAATAACATGATTAAAAACCAAAAAGACACTTGCAGAAAAACAGACTCTAGCATTAACTGTATGACTTTTAATTGGCCTCTTCCCTTATTGCTTGAGTTTCTAAGCACCTTTCCTACATGCATTAAGTGGTAAGATTAGCATCTACCACGAGTAGCTTTGTTCATTCTCTCCTTACATAAGCTGTATTTTGGGGCAGAGATTGTTTTTATCCAAGCTGTATTTGCTGCTATACGCATCTTAGAGAAGTCAAGTCAAAACCACCCCTCTCTCATTTAAAGATGACTGGGATTAAAAATGTTTTGTGGAAGTTCATGTTACCATATATGCCTGCTTCCCACATAATCTCCAATTCCCACAAACTGTACTGCAAACTTGCATCTACAATAAAAAAATACCCCCACACCTGCAGACCACAATCAACCACGACAGTCTCCACCCTGGAGATCGTCTGAAGTCTTTCAGATAATGGGGCACAGGAAACTAAACATTTCAACTCACAGTACTTTTTACTGTGAAAATTCAAAGGTGGGTGAAGGAACCTCATTTAGCTCCTAACAAAATGGGAACACATAAAATCCAGCTAAATTTGTCCAAAACCACACAGCGGTGCCTACTGAGATAAGTGTGTATGTGTGTGCATATGCATACGTGTACAGTATTCCTTTCTCCCCACAGTGGGTCAGTTGCCATTGTGAAAAAGGTTAAAGGAGAAAAAGAAGAAACCTAGTAAGATATATATACACACACACACATATATGGAAAATGATGGGGTTGCACCAACCAGCCAAGTAAACATAATGGCAGTTACTCTGCATCACTGCTCCTTAATAACCAAGTAACATCAGGTACAAGTAGGCACAGCTGGAAGAACGGGAGTTCATTTATTGTATTCTGAATATTTGTTTTAAAGCTTCAAAAGGATCAGGCATTTAAAATGGAAACAACATAATTAATTTAGGAACGCTCTCATCCAGGAAAAGAATTCTCATTTCCATTTATTGCGATCATTTAATTTCAGACCTCTCCCCTGCTGTTCTCTGACATCCAGTGTATCTAACTACCTTTTAAAAACAAAGATCGGTTTCTCTAACCAACTTTTTTCAGCTCCCTGATTTTTTGGAGTTCAGGTCTTTCCCTCCACTGTTCCTCTTCAACTTTCCAGCCTGAATTTTAAAAATGAGGTAAACCATTTTCCTCTTTGATACCAGTATCCAACCCAATACCTACAAACAGGGAATGGGACTTCTTCCTATTAACTTTCTACAGACAAGAATAATCTGATGCAAATTTCATCATGTATGAAGAATCAAGCTTTAATATTTGAGTCAGATATTAATAGTCCAGTTACTTCTGAAAACATTTACAGACATCTCACACAGCAGCTGCATGCCTTTTAAAATGTAAGAGTTTAAAGTTCATTCTTTTTCTTTCTAGCTTTGTTCTCATATTGGCCTAGCTAAAAACCTGAACAGTATATATACTATCAAATTAGGAAGACTTCTTATTCCTCCAAGCGGAATTAAAATAATTTGAGTATTACCCTAAATAGCCGAATATCCCCCTCCCCACCCCAAAAAAACAAAAAAACCCAAACAAACAAAAAATTTGATCTATAGTACCCCAATCTACCTATTCATGTTTTAAAGTGCACCAGTATGCTTATTGATGAAGATAACCTTACACATAGGACCAGAGGAAAAAAACCAAAACATGACACATGCTTCCTTTCCCAGACCTTCAAAGAGAGACATGGTAAGCAGGTCTCTACTTTTAATCTATGTTCTTTGAATATAAATGTATTTTTTTAAAAACAATTTGGAGAAATGAAGGATGAACAGTATCACCAACTTGTCTACCCCACAAGGACCTGCCTCATCATAAAAGAGCATGGTGCCTGGTGGAAACTCTTATCAGTAGCTCACCTCTCTTAAACTTTCTGTACTTCGAGTCAAACAAACAAAATAAAAGCATAAAAACTGATGTGACAGGATGCCCGTTATATCCTTAGAAAATTAATCCAAAAACCTAGCATCAGGGTATCTGCCTGCTGTTGTGTTTTAAAACACAAAGAATCAACTCATCTTTTCTAAAACTTGTTCAATATATTTTAATTAGTTCAGTATAAAGACTGAGTTCAGGACATTAATATTTTACGGAAGAAGGTTTTGTTAAAGCACAGATCAGTTTAACAGGATGGAAATTAAGGCATACTCTGTAAAAGCTACACTGAAGATATGTATGTTAGTGAATCATGATCCTTATTAGCCAGAGTTCATTACACTTGTGAACTGGAATTAGTCTGATGGTTTAAATAAGTTCCTATGTTGACTAATGTCCATCTCTTACTTTATGAGATGTTTTACATCAACGTGTTCTCACCTTGCAAGGCTGGGATTCAGAAAGCAAGCCTCAAGATGAGAAACTCAACCACTACACTTCAGCTGACTTGATATATTGAAAGCACAGTTCTTCCTGCAAGTTTTATAGCCGTGTTTTTACTCTTTAACTTGGCTTTCATTGAAATTCACCTGTTAAAAATAAACTTCTTTAACTGGACACTGAAAGAAAGTAATGAAATTCACTGTGATTATGCTCTTAGCCTGTTTAATTTGCTTATTAAAGAGAGAGGAATAAGGATGAAAGAGAGGCAGAGACATTTGCATTTTATGTATTATATTCTAAGTATATTTTTGCTACATCAGGGCTATGAAACATGGCAGACTGACTGCAGAGAACTAAGCTATTGGAAACAGCATCAAGTTCTCTGAAATCCTGTAGCAACTATAAATATTGAGGTAGAAACATCATCTGTTGAACTGTACAATCTCTACAATGTGTTTCACCTGGTATTGCTTCCTTCATTTAGTGACAACTATCTATCCTTGAACCTCACTTTTCTATCCTGTGCAAAACATAATCTGTATCTGTATAGAGACAACTGGTTTAGAGATCAGCATTTCCCAAACGGAGATGCCGGGAAACGTATTGTGCAATAGACACTGTGAGTTGCTGGGTCAGGGCTGGAGGCAGGACAAGAGCTGCTGACATGTTTTTGGCTAGAGGACACAGCAGGCTGTTCTGAGAGAACAGAGATACTGATCCAAGATGTTCAGTCTCAAGCCTTCATCACTGCAGTGCCTTCAAAGTCAGGATGCTGCCCATCCCTTTCAATGCCTGGCCTTTTCACCTTAGCTCTGGCCACCTCCTCACAACTTCATCCAGCACTTCACTTCCCTTGTAACTCAGTTATTGTTTCCGAAATACTGGAAGTACAGCACCAGAGCAAAAACCTTTGGTATAGAATATATTCTTAGAGAAGCAGAGAGAGGGAAAAAATGAAGTCTGAGAGCTGCTATCTTCTACCGCTGCACAAAACAGCAGGCCATACATAAACACAGGCTTCAGTCTTCCGATGCTTCAGGGGACACACAAGACAGGTCGTGAACCTCCAGCAGTTCCATTGACAGCCCTTAGTTTGAGCTGTGCCCATCCTTCTAACCACTTTAATTTTTTTTTAAGGCTGAATAAAAGATGCTTTTCTTAGGAAAAATGAAACCCATTTTTGTTAAGAGTAATGTAACAACTGTGGGAATATTGTACAGGCAGGATTGCAAACAGTTGCTGGCATTTGGAAGACATGTTGTCTAAACCTGCTTAGAGCAGGTCTACACAACTAAACTCTAACAGCTGTCAGCTACCAGCACCTTGTACTTCCATTACTGTTGCCATGAATGCAGCTGCTGCAGAAGAAAATTTTTTTGAGAGGGAGAGACAACCCCCTCTCAAATACTAATCAAGCAAAATCGTAACATAGAGAACGTTTTACCAATGGTTATTTTATTTACATTGTTTTCAACTACTTAATTTGATTGCATCCACTTTAATAAATGATACTGTTTCCCGAAGTCCCCAGGCAAAGGTTAAGACTGGACCAAATATTTATCTTTTAGATGAAAGCTGGCCTGAAACTGGGAAAATGCAAGATATACACACATACATTTTTTATTTTTAAAATAAAAGGAAAAAAATTTGCTACAGACAGCATATCCTTGCATTATTCAAAATAAGAGGTGATAAGCAGCTATAATATTCCGAGATATATGAAGTAAATAGAACCAAAATATTAAGGGAATGTCACGCATACTTTCACTTATGTTATTGGTATAGATCTCTTAAGCACAAACAAGAAAGACAAGGCATTTTAAAAAACAAGAGAAGTAACTGCTAACTCGCTCAAGTTGACAAGGAACCCCATCAACTATGGTTTTTGAAGGGATTTTAACTCAGTAATGAAATGGACTTGAAATCTGAAGTTTGCCATTAAATGCTAAAAGTTTACTAATTTTTCTTCTCCCATCTATGACTTCAATACCTGGGGGTGTAGGGGGCTATTTCAAGGAAACTGTATCCTCGGTATAAAACTCAACAATGCCCAATTTCCGCAAAAGCAGCATACGGAAGTTGTTTTATTTTTTTTGTTGTTGGGGTTTTTTGGGGGGGTTTTTTGTTTGGTTTTTTTTTTAATTTCCTTCAGCTGCTACAAAGACATATCATCTCTGAATAAAGATTTGAGTATAATTTCTCAGTATACAAGTGAGAAAAGGTTTGTGTAGAGAGGCATTTTTATCAAAGATAGTACTTCCCTCTGCAGACTTTTTCTCATCTGTAGACTGTTGCAGCTGTAATAATGCTACATAACCCTAAATGACATTGTTTGTTTTTCTAATAACAGCACATATTGCCTCCTCTTGTTATTAAGTCTGCTTATTATTTCCTGTTGGGTGGGACCTGGGAGTTCTGGCTGTGTATTTTTAAAATTAAAAAACCATTTAAGTTGTTTAAAAAAAACAGTTTAAGGACAAGAGGAAATGGCCTCAAGTTACACCAGGGGAGGTTTACATTGGATATGAGAAAAAAGTTCTTCACCAAAAGGGTTATCAAACATTGGACCAGGCTGCCCAGGGAAATGGTGGAATTGCCATCCCTGGAGGTATTTAAAAGACAGGTAGATGTGGTACTGAGGGACATGGTTTAGTGGTGGACTTGGCAGTGTTAGGTTGATGGTTGGACTCAATGATCTTAAAGGTCCCTTCCAACCTAGACATTTCTATGATTCTAAGATAAAGTTTTCAAATATTTTCAGTCATGAGCAGATGCATTATTGGACTACAGTCTAAAAACTACAAAACATTTAGGAAATTAAATAAATCACAAATATTAAAGAGATTTCAGAAGTGTGATGCTCTCAATCAGAACTGTTGGGTGCAGAATTACTGTAGGAAATCTGCAGACTCAGATTTATTACACCAGATAACTACTAAATTTGAAGAAAAATTCATAGCATGAGAAAATTCACTTGGCAAACACTAACTGGACTACCTGAATGGTTGCTTTATTAAGTATCTTTACAAAGAGAATTTTTGTGTAACTGTTTTATTCTTTTCCCAAATGTCAACGTAGTGAACTAATATGACAACAGGAAACACTAGGATGCCACAAACATATGAACTGTTTTTCCAGGATATTGCTAGAATAAAATTCGAATGTTTTTGTTAAAACACATTCAAAGCAACTTAAACCAAAGGAATAAACAATATTAAAATTCATGGCATACCTATAATTCTAACTATTTGTAAAAATACTGAGGTCCAACACAGCAAAACAACTCTAGTGACTACACTGTACTTTAGCCACATGGGGTGGTTATGCTACTTGAACTAACCCGAACATCATGTTAAAATGCTATTTCTTTTTCCTACAGATTAAAAAGCATTACTGAGTGTTCTTTAGAAATAGTTCTAGTTCATACAAAGTTGTTCAAAGTAAAATTTTAACTGAAAAAGCCACACATACCCATTTCATAAGCCTTAAGTGTAATGAATCATCAATATTAAACAGCAAACCTTTTCCTTTTGGGGAGAGGGGAAAGAATAGCATTTCTGAGAAGCCAAGTAACAACCAACTCCAAGATTTCAGAAGTCCAGTTCCCATAAGGTTTGCTGTATCACCAGGTGCTTTCATGCAGGTTCTGGGGACTTACTGAAGATGCAGTCCCTCATTTCATGAACAAGGGTGGTAGAAGAGGGCTCAGAAAATAGCAAGGGCTGCTACCAGGGCAATCACAAAAGTGAGCTAAGGGATTCTCAGCATCCTTTTAGTTTTGAACAGCCACTGAAAACGTAACATGACAGAAATGATCAGTTAAATAACACCAGCAAGTGGAACCAAACAGGTACTACTGAGTCCAGCACTGTTACAGTTATACCCTAGGTTTCAAATCTACAGGTGCAAAGTAGTTACTAAGTCTTAATTTGGGGGTTTTTTACAAAGAAATAGTAAAACTCCTGCAGCCTCAATTTTCTACAGTGACAAAACAAAAACCATTTAGGCTAAACTAATGAGACCCAAAAAACATCTGCTTACTTTGTTTTTACTTTGTGTGTTAAAATCTATCCGTAAGTGTTTAAACAGATAGAAATATGATCTTAAAAACAAACAAAAAAATCCAAACAAAAAAACCCCAACACCACACAACTCAGACCTACCTTGCTCTTGATCTGTTGATACCAGTACAGTTTGCTTGGAGGATGCAATGAAATACAGAGGTATTTCAGTTTAGCTAATTCTGCATTTTAAACAAAGAAAAATATCTATCTGGCACTGCTTTTCAAAAGAACATAAAAGTTCAAAAGGGAAAAAAATGCTAGTAGTAGCAATAGTAGCTTCCTCCCCACACATAGTCTGTCAGCTTTACCTAAATCCTAAACAAAGGATTTTACCTTGAGAATAGCATAATTTGAAACATTTTTTAATGCCTTACTTCTGAAACTGTCAACAGTGCTTCAGCAAAACACGTATGTTTAAATGAAAGCACCAAAGAACACTCACTGAATTATTTCTATGCTCAAAATTAGATGCAAACTTAGTGCCTGACTGACCTAAGGGCACAGTTAATGACAACTGTAATTATGATCTTATCAATGCAGAACTTCTTAAAAGGTTCGCAGCTTATTTAAAGACCATCAAATTAAAACTTCCACTTCTAAAATACCTATGTCAGAGCTAAAAGTGACCAAGACCAGGAATTTCTTTTTCATTATTTGCCTGAAACATTCTCTCTTCTTTGTTTTATAATAGCTGTGTTATTTTGTGTCTGAGAACCAAAGAAAAGCTATCAACATGTTGGAAAAAAATTTTTTAAACTTGAGAGTTTTCATTACTTGCTTAGGGAAATGAGTAACAATTTTCTTTAAGACTAATATTTCTGAATTTAGAGTTGGCAAACATTTACAGCACTGAAAGGCGAGAAGATTTTAGCAAGTACATTTTGAAGCAATCTAATCAACCAGAACCTCTTAAGACCGCAGAATTTTCTCATCACTAGATATATCAGAAAGACAACTGTAAGTTAGTAAAAAATATATTATCTTTCACTGTATCTTTGCAACTTCAAAACAACATTTACTTTGCATGCATTTCACTACTGAGGGAGACCTGAACTTTCTAGTCAGCACAGAGAGCATCCTTGGTAGTAAAGACTCATAGGCCTTCAAACTTGGTTCCTGTCCCTTCCAAACTCAGCAATGATAAGCATGATAGCATGAATTCCTAACTGCACTTATTTCTGGAGTCTGCGTGTATACATGGGACAGTGGCATGGGAAGACTTTGGGAAAAGGCAATAATGAAAAGCAGGCGTATTGTTTTCATGAAAACTCAAAAATCTATTCATTAGCAAATTTGTGTCAGTGATATTTATTTGTGAGTATCCGCTACTGAATTCACATAATGCCATCTCAGTGAAAAAAGTAAATTTAAATTTATTATTAAAATTGATTTAAAAAGTCAAATACACAGTAACTGAGAAACAGTTAAATTGCTGTTTTTTCAATAAATGAAGCAGGAAATTTTTGAATATGCATATAAATGTACATTATTTTTATGCACATACATATTTATATGCATATACATTATTTTTTAAAAAGACACAACATGACACAAGGTGATATAAAGCCATTCTGTTTTACAACCTTAACTCTACTCAAAGTGTATTCATTACTTGCATGAGAAAATAATTCCATTTTTTTATGACTCTACCACTGATTGACATATCTTTCTTTAAAAAAAAGAGACAAAGGGTGGAAAGAAAAAGGCTTTTTCCCTTCTGTTTAAGACCTTGGACATATTTTGGCACCGAGTTTCCTTGAAATCTCCACACTCTGTGGCAGATCCTGACAATAATATTTCAGCATAACTGTAAGTTAAGTTCTTAAGCCAAGGAAGTTTACAGAACAGAGGATCTGCCTCTGGATAGTTACAGGCTGCTTTTTCCTCTTTCGTTTTCTCAAACTTGTCATTTCTGTAGATTATGAAACACTGCAGACAGGATGACGTCTTAGAATGACATCTCGGTTAACACTTTCCTAGAATAGGCAGCTACATTCTCTTCTGAAAGAATAAAAACGCTTTGACTGAAGAACTATTTCAAAAGTTGAGACTTCACAGTATACAGCACAGAGACACTGGATGTCAATAAAAACAAAGTGCTATATTTTCAACCCTGTTCTGTGAACTTGACAGTGGTGGTGTAGCCCCTTACAGCATGGAAGGCACAAGGTGATACGGCAGAGAATTCATCCACTTAGTACTAATTTTCTCTCTGAACAGAATAAATAAAAAAGAGGACTTCTGAAGCACAAGACGTCAAATATGACCAGCACTTTAAAACCATTTTTTAAGAAAATAATCTCTATTTCCTTTAAACTGTTATTCTTTAGCAATGTTTTTGAGGATTTTAAAACAGGAAGTTGAAATGCAGGAGATGATCCCTTGCCTACAAAGCCTTCTGCGAATCCTTACAGGCAGTCATACTTACTTATTGGAATGGAATTACATAGCCGTACACTGCGTTATGATAATGGCCAAGTAACACATAGCTCATCTGTACAACAGTTCAGAAATAATACTCCATTTTATGTTCACATAGAATAAGCCAATAGTGCTTCTTTATCAAAGTTACCATGAAAGTAGAAAGTGTCAATAAGTAAAAAAAACCAATAATTGTGATGATGGAAAGTTGAATATTCTTGGGTTTAAGGTCAAATGTAACAGAACACTCAGTCTAATAACACTCCTTGTTACGGTGAGAACTTCTCACTTTCTACTAAATTGCCTTTAATAACCTCACTACTTACTACCTTTGAAAGTAGCCTTTATCTGTACTACTTGTGACACTTCGCAAGCCCCACCCAAGACAGGGACACCAAAAGCTGCCCGTGGCAAGCCCGTGTTTGCATGGCAACCGCCTGTTTTCTCAAGGCCAGCCGGCGACCGCACCAGGGCAGACACCCCGGGCTGTGTCTCAGGTTAAGCACACTTGTCACCTTCGACGCCAACCAGGGTAAAAAGCAGCACCCCCTTCACCTACACGCACCCACTGCAAGGTCAGAAAAATATGAAAACTTCTTCGCTTTACTTGACAGCCCTTCACAGACACCCTGTCCTACCTAGGCAGACCCCTACAACACGTTAGCAGAAAAGGCCACCGCGTGCTTAAAAAAAATTTAAAAAAACCCAACCAAATCACAGAAGAGGCGTGAGGCGGTTCGTGCACTAGCAGAGAGCAAGTTTTCAAACCCGCAACAGAAAGGCAGGCGAAGGGGCAATCGCCCTTTTCAGAAACCCCGCACCGGGAAGAAGGGGGTGTCGTCGCCCCCCTTCCCGTCCCCCCGGGTCACCCCCCGCCGGCAGGGCCGGCCC
>VFFE01009170.1:1403770-1423712 GCA_008921705.1 Burhinus oedicnemus | reverse complement strand
GTCGCCGGTCGCCCGCCTTCCCCTCTCGCTCGCTGCGGCCGCCCCGGCGAGCGCAGGCAAAAACCCCGCGGCAACCGCTCCCGGCGCTTCCTTCCGTGGGAGCTCCACGCCCGGGCCGAGGTCACAGGCCAGCGGCTGCCCGGCGCCACGCGCGGGGCTGGCCCGGGGGACACGCTTGCCGTCGGTAAACTTGTCCCCCCCCTCCCCCGGGAGAGGCCGCCACGCTCTCTAGGGCTCTTCCCCCCCGGCCCAGCCGGAGCAGGGCGCAGCTGCCCGGTCCCGCTCCGCATCGGGCCGCAGGAAGCGCAGCCAGCGGCAAACGGCCGCCGAGGTAAGGGCAGGGGAGAACGAAGGCAGCGAGCGGCGGGTCAGGGGCCGCCTAGGGCTCACCCGGGTCAGGGCAGGGCTGGCGGCGCCTCCTCCTCCTTGTCGTCGTCTGCCGCTGGCGGGTCCCGGCCGCGCGTCCCTCAGCGCCGCGCCATGTAACCGACGTGACGCCGCCGGCGCCGCCCGCGCCCTGGCTCTGCGCGGACTTTCCCCCTCCCGCCCCACCGCGGGCCCGCTGGCGAGGGCAGCCGAGCGGCACCGGCCTGCGCGGCCGCCGCCTGCCTAGCCTCCGCCCCCGCCTGCCCGCCCCGGCACGGCCCAGCCCGCCGCACTTCCTGGCTGGAAATTCCCGCTGACGCTCCGGCAGCGCAAACGGCGGGGTGGGAGGGGCGGGCGGCCGTTGGGGGCCTGAGGAGGAGCGGGCGGCCCTACAGCTCCGAGCTCCAGCGGCCGTCTGCGGCGGGGCCCCTCGGCGCCCCCCGCCACCTCGGGGCTGAGGAGAGAGCCCACCCCGGGCGGGCGAGGAGAGACAGCGGCGAAGCGAGCGGAGCAGCGCGGAGCCGAGGAGGCGCCTTGCCACCCACCCGCTGGGGACGAAATGCCTCTGCCAGGGACAGGCCCTGCGGCCTGGAGGAAGCCGCGTGAATACGGGGGAAATTAGCACCGCCGCAAGAATAATCCTGTCGTTGTGTCCGTGTTGCTTGGCCCATGGCGACGTTCCTGCGGAGTCAGGCCCGGCCTGGCAACGCTTTCTTGTTGGTTGACCCCTAAAAAGCTTCAAAGGGAAGCGAGACTATGGCATAGAGTGAATTTAAACCCGCTTCCATAGTGCCTGGCTGTTGGCTGCCTTTCATAGGCGCATTGTAAAAGGAGGTTTACTGGTTGACTACCACCCGGTGTCTGAAAACAGCGCTGAGCAGAGAGTACAGGCTACACAGTGCCATTTTTCTGTGGATTTATACAGCTTCTAGCAGAGCAGACACTCAGGTCGGTTAACTTCTATAAAGTAGTGCCAGCCATGAATAATACACTGGTCGTCTTAATACTGATATCCAAGTTTGTAGTACAGTAACCAAGTCTCCCAGACAGATCTAACCAAGGCTGAAGAAAGTCAGTCAGTGCCGTGTTTAATTGTCACAAATGTTGGGTGAAACATTTAAGTTCAGACATCTTTATGCTGAGTCTTAAACGTCTGGTTTGCTAAGGGTGAAGAGCATCTCAAATCAGCAGGCAGCATGGCTCATCTGATGTGTTAGCCCAGAAATTCCGTGGTGCACCTGAAAACCACCTGTGGGGGATTTTGTTATGCTAAGGCCACGTGAGGTGGAACTTCAGTAATTATTTATCTCAGAGTTGAATGAAACTAACAAAAATCCTAATTTATAAAATGGATTGAAGAAAACCCAACTCTATAAATGAATGAGATGATGAGAAGGATCTGGGAGTCCTGGTAGACAGTAAATTATCCATGAGCCAGCAATGTGCCCTTGTTGCCAGGAAGGCCAATGGAATCCTGGGCTGCATAGGGAAGAGTGTGGCCAGTAGGTCGAGGGAGGTCATTCTCCCCCTTTACTTGGCACTGATGAGGTCACAACTTGAATACTGTGTCCAGTTCTGGGCTCCCCAGCTCAAGCGGGACAGGGAACTGCTGGAGAGAGTCCAGCGTAGGGCAACAAAGATGACTGGGGGATTGGAGTACGTCCCTTACAAGGAAAGGCTGAGAGAGCTGGGAGTCTTCAGCCTGGCGAAGAGAAGGCTGAGGGGAGACCTTATTCTTGTTTATAAGTATCTAAAGGGTGGGTTGAAGGAGGATGGAGGCAGACTCTTTTCAGTGGTTCCCAGTGACAGGATGAGGGGCAACGGGCACAAGCTGGAACACAGGAAGTTCCATTCAAACATAAGAAAAAACTTCTTTACGGTTTGGGTGCCAGAGCAGTGGAACAGGCTGCCCAGGGAGGTTGTGGAGACCCCTTCTCTGGAGATTTTCAAGACCCACCTGGATGCAGTCCTGAGTAATGTGCTCTAGGCATTCCTGCTTTAGCAGGGGAGTTGGACCAGATCTCTAGAGGTCCCTTCCAACTCTGAAAATTCTGTGATTCCGTGACTATGGCTTCTTGAACTGAAGCAAGGAACTGTTATGTGGCGCAAAAACAGATTCAAAAGAAATAGGGTCAAATCATAAGCCATCTGTTAACTGGGACAAGAAGAAAGGGGTATTTTTACCAGAAAGGTATTACGGCCGTATCTTTAACACTGTCTAGATAGTCCAGTCATGTTATAGGAGACTATGCTGCTGAACACAGTCTACTCAGATGGTACCTGATTTCATTCCTGCAAAGGGAGTATATTCAAATGTTACACTTTGTGCTCCATCTCTAGGTTGAAACAGAGATGTACTCATTTAAAATTAGTGCTGAGATTGTGAAAGGGAGCTTGGAAATGCAAAGGATTTTTTCTGTCTCTTGATAAGAGAGCTGAAATCTCGTGCGCATTACTCATACATATGGATGAGGAGGCAGTCATTTCCTTTAACTGGATTGCCACTTGTGCTCTGTGATGCAGTTCTAAAAATGCATTCCCCCATTCTCTTCCTAATCCAAACTGGCAATTGAGAATGACTTGGCATGTCTGAGTAAAACACGTTTTTCCTTATTAAATGGGGATACTTGCTGGACACTCAAGACCCAATATTAATCTTTTCCGTGGAAGCAAGTGCACTGAAATAAGTGGAGCAAGTGAGGAGAGAATCAGGCCCCAAAGCCCTTTAAGAAGGAAGTCTAGATGGATTTAAAATACAAGAAGTTTCAAAAGATTCATTTGAAAGGAAAGGTGCCATGTCACAGCTAGTCAAAGGCGTGCTCACAGGGCAAAACCTGTATGAACAAGTACCAGGAAATCAGACAAGGTGGAAAAGTTCCAAAACCTACGGAGACTTACCTGGTGGATTTATTTTAAAAGGACACATAATCAAGTACTCAGGTTCAGCTTTCCCTGTGAAATCCTAATCAGCTTCCACAAACATCTAGGTTTTAAAAGAAAGTCCTCTTCACAATCATATTTAAAAAATAAATTTGTCTTTCTTATAACTTAACACTGGAACAGAAATGTTATTTTTACTGAAACCCACAATAGTGCCAGGTTGTAAGCCCACAGTTTGGTAAAATTATCTTCACAGGACATTCCAGATAAATGAACTGCTTTAAAGCACAGGATTCTCACCTGAAGAACCAAATAAGCAATTACTTCTCTAATCCCATTTCCACCCACTCGGGAACTCAAGTGTGAGTGGTTTGCAGTGATCAAGTAGTGCCTCTTTCCTGGGTAACACAGGTTTACACTATTATCATCAAGATACTTCAGCAGCTGGACAATATCAGCTCACAAATGAAGAGCAGGTGATTAAAGCTGAACTCAAAGGAGCGAATGCTTATGTTGCTAAGCTGAGGAAGATGTCGTGAAATGTTTCTAGCCCTGTTACAGTCTCTAGGAAGATGTATCAGAGGTGAGGCTTTTTAGCTGTATGCTTACCTAGGCTATCTCACCTTAGTAAGGTTATGCCCATTTAAGTTTCCTGATGTGTAAATGCAATCTAGGAGCTGTGTCTGTTCTCTGCTAGGTTTGCTCTGGGAGTGCTAATCCCTTTCCGAGGTCAGAAGTCTTTGGTCTCAGTACTTAATTCTGTAACTAATTCTGTTTCTCCTCAGAAGCAAAGTGTTATTTCTGAAAACTAAGCTTTATTTCTCCACAAATGTCTGAAAATAGATAAACATGTAAGATGACCAGAGACTTTTAAAATAATTACTCTTTAATTGGTGTGCCTGAATTTGAAAAAAAAAAATGTTGATGTTTCTTACTTTATTTTTTCCCTGTTTCTGAGGTATTTATGGGAATCAGGACAGGTTCTTTTCATTCTCCTTGACTTAGTAGCTTTGGTACTAAAACAGGAAGGGGTGAGGGAAGGTCTAAGATAGCTACTGAGAGATCCTTCTAAAGCTTTCAACTACTTGTCTTCAATGGCCTGCTAGGCCATGTGAGGACAGGCTGAGAGAGTTGGGGTTGTTCAGCCTGGAGAAGAGAAGGCTCCAGGGAGACCTTATAGCAGCCTTCCAGTATCTGAAGGGGGCCTACAAGAAAGCTGGAGAGGGACTTTTGACAAGGGCATGTAGTGATAGGACAAGGGGTAATAGCTTCAAGCTGGAAGAGAGTAGAATTAGATTAGATCTCAGGAAGAAATTTTTCACTATGATGGTGGTGAGGTACAGGACCAGGTTGCTCAGGGAAGTTGTGGATGCCCCATCCCTGGAGGTGTTCAAGACCAGGTTGGATGAGGCTTTGAGCAGCCAGGTCTAGTAGGAGGTGTCCTTGCCCATTGCAAGGGGGTTGGAACTATATGATGTTTAAGGTCCCTTCCAACCTAAACCATTTTACGATATTATCCAAATTATCTTTCTGGTTAATCCATTATTTTTTTATCATCCAAAAGTTCTAACTTAAAAACTGATTTGCCTTGGATAGTAGCCACTGGTTGTCTTACACTCCAGTCCTCGTTAAGCCAACATTTGCTGTTGCCGTTATCTCCTGTAATTTGAATCCCCCAGGAACATAAGAAGACAATATGGTTAAAAAAAAAAAATCATATTTTTAAGACGGTGCCATTGTTCTGAGATGGAACATATATCAAGCTCTAATTTTGTCTTCCAGACAATAGAAACTGTATAAAAAAAAATAGCTCTCTAAATAGCCAAAGTATATACGCAAAGCCAACCAATTTAAACTGCAGCTAGAACAGGGTCTAGAGTTCAGTGATGTTGCTGAATTTCCCTGTTGCAGCATCCATGAGAAGTACTTTAATTTTCACCATTTTCTGATGGATGATGACCTGGCCTCAATTCATGATGTATTTCGTCAGCACCCTGCAAAACTCAGAACAGTGTAGTGTCTCCTGTAGTTGCGCAGGCTGCATCTCCAATGTACCTTTCATTTGCTTTCTACAGAACCGCAAATCAGATATGGGATCTCATGTTACCTCCAAAGTGGTTCAGACCTGTAACTATGCTAAAAGACTAAATTTCTAGTGGATTGGGTAAAAATGTCAGAGCTGAAGCAGGAGAACATTTCAGTAGTGAATAGCTGTTGGGGGCCGGGGGATGGTGGAGAGGAATAGATTTAGTAGGCTTAAATAAGAGAACCATGAGGCTGTAGACAAGGCTGGTGTGTATAATTAATAGAGAAAGGGGAACCTTTGGAGACAGCTAGAAGTAAACAAGAAAAGGAAGATTAAAGAATTGCAAAAAAAAAAAAAAATTACAGAAGTGATCATGAAACCTTGAATAGGGTTTTACTAAGGATAAGCACTAATCTGAACAATCTGAATAGGAGTGTGAGTGAACTTGTATTTCGATGTGATAGCTGACTTTTGTGAGAGGTAAATAACTTCACAGGTTAGCTTGGCCCTATGCTCCAAGTGGGGAGGAGATCTGAATGGATGGGAGTTTATCAGATTGCTGTTTCTATATTTTCTCTTCCAGAGTCCTATAGTTTTCTTGCATTAGTAGTTGATAGATAGTTATGAGTCTACTTTTATCTCTTCTTCCCTGAAGTAAGCCTGCTAACTAATTTCGAAAACAAATCGAGGCATAAACACTCACATTAGGTGTTATGATAACAACTTCAGCTCTGACATCACCTGCTTTGTTCATGTATGACTGCTCAACGTTTACTCTTATAGCTATGATACAGTATAGGGTATCACTTAAAGACATGGAAAGAACCAAGCAGAGAAGGCAATTTTATGTATATCATTTTTGGAATGGTTAGCCTAGCCTCCCCTCAGTTTGGCTGTGTAATGCCAGGCCTCCTTCCTTTCTTTCTTTTACGCTGGCAGATAGCGAGGAGCATTTCACAGCAAACCTCTTAGTTACACTTAAAATGGTGGGTTATACATTCTGTATGACCTTGCTGTGAGGTAGCTGCTCTCAAAGGAGAGCTACCGAGGTCGCTGTGAGAAGTTGTTAGCTGGCTAGCTTGCCTGGGCCCTGAAGCTGCCTCATGCAAAAAATACAGACTGCTCCAGAAGTGTTGCCTAGGCCGGTCCTACTTACCAGTCCAGGTTTAGAAGGTGAGCTGTGTAATAGTGTACAATAGTATGTACGTGTATTCTCAGAATATAAATGGTTGTGGTTATAGAAACTATTTACAGGGCCATTAGTGGTATGTAGCGATGTAACAATGTGAAATACATGCGCCTTAGAGCCAAAAGCAAATTGCTACAGCAAGTGGAATCATAGTTAAGTAATAATCTACTAGTCAGTTCTTCAGAATCTGGACCTAGTACAGATTGTGAGTTATTCAGTCTTCTATTATTCAGTCTTCTGTTGCTCAGCTACCTTGGCCAGCCACTGAAGGCAGAGGGATGGGTTATTTGCCATTTGAGTTCAGTGACAGCAGGTTCTTACCAGTCCACTGCATTCACTCCCTTCTCTTCCCACCTACCCTCCCTGTGTTGTGATTAATACTGTGCTATGTCCAGTATTTCTTATGTGAGTGGGTTGGTTTTTCTTCATAGTCTTGCACATCTGAATGATATGTACTTCTAACTCTTATCTGATTACGCCCATCAGAACTCGGTTCAGGGACCTGATTGTTTTCACAAGAGACTAAAGTTCTTCCCGTTACATGACTGCAGCTTTAGAGCCTCAGCAATGTTTCACCCAGTTAGCTAATGCAAACAAGAACAGCTGTTTGGTTCTTGTTGTCTTTATCACTTTGTTAATAGTCGCTTTCTTTAAATAAATGCTCAGGTCAATTTATGAGGTCATTTTGGGTTAGGTGTACTGAATAGCATCAATGTTAACTCTGTAGAGAAAGCAGAATTTAGCTAACTTGACTTTGTATTACTGCTATTTTATTCTGTAGTAGCTCTTTAAGGCCCTAGTAGAGGAAAGAAGTTCCAGACAGCTAAGCACTGTACAAATACATATGGAAGAGATCTCCTCTGCTGCAGAACTTTCAACATCTAAATACATAGTGGAAAACAGATTATGGAAGCACAAAGTGGCACTGTCATTGCTGTTTGAGCTCATGCAGCAAGTCATTTAAGTCTTCCGCTCAACTGTTGGTAGAAGTACTGATTTCCTGAACTGTTTCTGTTGCAAGTTTTAAGCCTTTACCATAATTTGCCATATTCTCCTTAAAATTCCAGTCCTAGAATCTCTGGATATATGACTAGTTTTCTCTCAGGTTTTGATGGAAACTTATAACTTATGTTTAAAACCCAGAAGTATCAACATTCAAAAGGTATCTTTTAAATTGTTGTGATTCTCTTTAGGCAAATCCTATGGGTTTATGGGACTTTATTTATAATTTTGTTATGAGGGTGGTTAACAACAGTGAGTGGTGAGCTAAGACAAATCACTAATGTAATGGATCAGGCCTTCTAAAAATACAAGATTATAAAAGAATATTTGGAGGGCAGGAGGAAAGGCAAGTTGTTTCATGGATTTGGCTTCATAAAAGCTCATATTCTCTTTGCTCCAGAGTTGTGAGGGCTAGAAACTTTTTTTAGGAAAGTATTCTGTACTTAAAGCTGCAACATCAGAAACAGTACAGGTGCTATCTAAGATTGTGGTAAGATGCAACAGGCTGAGGCTGCTGCAACAGGCAAGAGAGTATGCCATAACAAGAAAAAGAGCCCTGTGACAGAGCAGGGTTTCAGAAAAAGAAACGGTCCTCAGTCTGTTTTCTACTCTACGCAAGAAAAGCAATGAGTGATAGTAGCAGAGGAAGCAGAGTGTTCTCCTTATTCCAGTTTCTTTCTCAGTTCCTCTCTTGATTTACTGATTGGAAGCTGAAGCCTGGGTGATAGTAGGACAGTCTTTTATTCTTTCTCTACCCTATGTAAGAGCATGGTGCAGAGGCTTTTAAGCTATAAATAAACATCCCAGCACTGAAGCCAGAACCGGTATGACTATGCAATTCTGTTGCTGTTCCCAAGTATGTTGTCTTGGATGCCGTCGTGCTTACATGGCCTGCCTTGCTTTCAAGGCTAAGGGTCCGCACGCAGTGCTGTAACACATTAGTAACATGGACTTGTAGAGGCTCAGGGTCTCTGCACTGCTGATACCTGACCTGAAAGTGCACGTGACTTTTCTCACCTAAAGGTAGGGAAATGGAATTGCAAAGTCTTCAAATGTGTCTGTTTACCTAGACATCCAAATAAGAATATGAGACTACTGTTTAAGCCCTTGGGTGTATTTACAACAGCTCTTCCCAGCTTTAGGGATTGTGCTGCCAACAACTGGCTGCACCCAAAGACACTCCCTTAGATAGCACAGTGAGAACTCAGTGCTGCTTGTATTCAGATCAACAGCAAACTCCTGTTGACCTACCTGGGTGTAGGGCTGGTGGCTGAGGGAGGATCTCTGCCTTGTCTATGGACTTGGAAAGCGTTCTGACAGTGGGCTCATGTGGTTGTAAATAGCAAGGCTGGACAGCATCTGCCAAACTGTTCAGGTATTTTCCTGAAACAAGACTTAGCTTTGCAAGCTGTATATTGGTCTGCAAGAAGGTAAGGGGGGGTGTCATCATGACTTTATGAATGCTTCTGGGAAGGTCCAGCTGAGTCTGCTGGAGTTCTGGCAGTGGTCTACATGGGTTAGAATGATGTTCTTGTGACAAAAATGCTATTCTTCTTCTAAGGATACAGAACAAAAGGCCAATGAAGATTGAAAATATGAATGTTAGGATGAATCTGAAACACTGAGAATCTCATTTTCCCTACAGTTCTTGTCACTAAATAGGTGAATGTGCCCACATTATCACTTATGATCTGTATGTACCATACTGGGACAGTTCGTATGGCCCTAGAGCCCACTCTGTCTTGCTCCTATAAGAATACTTGGAGGAGGTGGTTGTGCCATTAGAAGAAACTCATCTGTCATTGGACAATACTACAGGACCTGCCTGACTAGAAAAGTTGGACGCACTGATATAGTACTTGCCATTTTCAAAACATCTGCCCCTTTTGACTTCAGTTGCAGATGTGTTTTTAGTACTTCTGCAGTCAGATTTCAGTGTCCAAGTCAAGCACCTAGAAAATGAGGAACGCTGACTACCTGTGAAAAGTTTGGTTTAAGTCATGTGACTAGTATCCCACAGGAACTCTGGCACAGAAGAGGAGACATTACAGACCACCTCGTCAGGATTAAGGATATAATCCTGTCTCTTCCAGCAGTTACCTGCTTGTTTGTTACAATCCTCCCAGCTTTTGCCAGGAAATGCATGGAGGCCCTATGGAAAGCAGTCTCTTTAACATGCATCTCTCTAGAGCAGCCCCATTCTAACAACTCGGCTTGACACAGATGCCTTGGAATGGCAACTTTCATAGAAAGCAAAGAAATCTTGCTAAACTTAAACTGAAAGTAATCTCCTCTTAAGAAATTCTCATCAATAGATTATTAGTACTAGTAATATAATCAGCCCCATTCATAATATAAAGACAAACTTGTGGTTAGAGCAAAAGTCTCAGAATCTGGGTTCTCTTGTGTAGACTTCCAGGGTAACTTCAGAGATGAGAAACTGTGATCATTTATATTAAAGGCTGGAGAAAGAGTGGGAAGAGCTAAAATAAAGGTAATAGCCAGTGACCAGCTCTTGTTCTGTATTGCATTATAACCCTTAACTTATTTTCCACTTCGCAAAAAAAATGAGTAGCATGTCAAGCAAACGAGTCTCCAAATCCTGGTTTTGCTGACTAGGATAGCAAAACACTAATTCTTATTTTGGTCTTCCACTGACATGTGGTAGTGTGATTTTTCTGGTTGCATGAAACACCTGTCGTGTGAAGCATTAAAACTGAATAGCTACCACAAGTCAGTCTCCTGATCTGCAAATGGTTTCATTAAGTGTGCCTCTTAGAAGAGTTGCTTTAAAACCTTGAAAGAGTCTTGAATAAACTTGAAACCGTAAGAGACAGGGCCAGATTTAATCAAAGTATGTATGACTCATCTTCTACTCTTTATCAATATTTTATGTGACAAAATCACATAAGCAGCATCTTTAGCTGAAAAATACTGGCTCCCTGAAAATAGAGCTAGTAATTCCCTCTCTAGAAGATGCTCTCCTTATGAACAGCACAAATTGAAACAGAAATGCTGAGCGAGAAGGTAAACCTGAAAACTGGAATACTGAGCTATAAAACTCTTGATGCCTTTTATCATGATGACCTACATAGAAAGTCCACCCCCACTAACTTTCATCCAATATGACCTGAAACTGTCAGGCACCATTGCCTCTCAGGCATTTATTAGTTCTTTGATGTTACTGAAATTGAAGAATTCTCCTCATCCTCACCCTTTTTAGAAGAAAAATATTTCTGAAGTAATTGATGATGTCTGCCCCCCCCCGAAGTACACGCATGACTCCTTACTTGTCATAAAATACTGTAAAGTCATGAAATAACTAAGTAGCACTGCAAATGAGGATGCTGTCATCTCAAACTGTCAGGACCCTCGTGGTTTTCTGAGGATTCCAGCAGTGTTTCTCAGACTGTGATTCATGGCTTTAACAGAACAGGTCAGAGATTTTGGTAGAGAAGCCTGATCACATGCAGTGCATGCCCAAACCTGTTACAGCTCTTTACCCAGGGGCCAAAACCAACCACAAGTGTTTCTGTTTCGTCACCGTACCCCTTAACAGAAAAAACAGCTATTTAGGTTTATTATGTTTGTTATTAAGTTCTCTTAATAGCTATGCAAAATGCCTTTTTCCATGCATATATCAAAGCCACATCATCATGAAAAAAAAAATTAAAAAAATAAGTTCTGACTCCTTTTAACTCCTGCATGTGCTTCTGTGCCAAGACTGCTATAAGGGCCTGAGCTAGACTCTATTTAGAAAATGTGAGATATCAACAGAGTAGTTTACCAAATTCTCACCGGCCATTTCTAGAAAGGAAAGCTCCCGTTGATTTTGAGTTCTAATTTTTTCTGCTTTGGCTTGCATGGAAATGCTTGAAAGATGCATTGAAGAACAGACACAATGAAAATAAAATGAGTGGTGCATACAGAAAAGTCGCATCTAATTAATGGAGACCACCCAAAACTTAGTCCTGCCCTGAAATACATAGAAGAAATAGATGTATTCTGATTTTATCATCTAGTTTAAAAGACATTTGAAAATTTCAACAATTTCCAAAATTTCCAGATTTGGTAACGTTCATATCAGACATTTGTTAGGCAAGCACTTCTCCCAACTGTGAACAGCAGCTCTGGAATCTCCAGACTTGCTGAAATAGATCTAAGAAAACCTAGGCAGAATGTTAGACTTCTATATCAATCTAAACTTGTTTAACAAAGACAGAGAAAATTCTGAGTAAATGGAGTCAATATGTATCAGTGTCTGTCTTGGCTGCACAAGAAAGGAGACAAACTTGACACAGAACAAACAAACAAAAAATCCCCAGTGGATTTCCATCTAATCCATCCCGTTAAACACTAACCCACATAGACAACTGGGTACAGTACTCTGCTTGCCACTGCATGAAGGTTTTCCACAGCAGAACTAAATGCCAGAAAATTGTAGTACAAACAGAAGGTCACAGAGCTAAGGAAATTACTCTTAAAATATCAGCTTTTTAAATATTAAATGGATTACCACAGAGAAGAAACGGTATGCTTGGGGATACCAGTAGAGGCATATTGGCACTCAAGCCACCTGATGAAGATCTCATCACCTGATGCAAGGCTACTTAAGGAGTCATATGACAGAGACCCTGAAGACTCCTAACAGGAGTTGAAAGTTTAGTGTTCTCTAGCTGCTACAGTGTGTGGTTTATCAGGAAGACAATAATAACAGAAAATATCCTGGGTTTTTTCATTACATATGTAATCTTTGAGACACTTAACAATGGGGTGAGTCTGAGTAAAGGTGCTTGTTTTTAGGGGCTGTGATTTCCCCCCCCCCCTTCTCCCTGAAGATCTGTAAATGCCTTTTTTTCAGAGAAAAAGTGTGGTGTCATGAGAAATCTTTTGCAATGCCTTTCTGTTTCTGAAGAACTCATGTACTTTGTGATTCTGTGGAAAGGAATTTATTTAAGCTCCTGAGGGATTTAGGACTAGGCTCTGTGGAGAAAATGTTAAATTGTGACCCTGGCTGCTAAAAGAGATCAACTTTACCCTGTGAGTGTTTTTGGGCTGTGTCTCAACAGGATTCACCAGAAGTGAGGCACTGATGACAAGCACAGCAAGCTTGTGTCCAGGGAAAGCCCCAGCCTAGAAAATGAGAAGAGTAATTGAACTAAATGAGTCTATGGGATATTTGGTGATAGCAGGACCAATGTGATGCAGCCCAATGTGATAATCTGCTTGTCGGGGCTAACAGATAACTGACTTTGAGAGTCTGGGAAAGACTCTACTATGAGTCGTCTGTCTGGTGCAAAGGCAGGGAGTCTTGTTTCCAGTTATATGGACAGGCTTTTGAGAAATGCTAGAGAGGAACTGACTATTGTGGTAAAACGGGTAATACTGACACATGGATGTTCTGCAGTCAAATTTAGGCTGTGATGTAGAAAACCAGAAAGCAGAACCTCCATACGTCGTTTTCTGAAATGTGCTTAATATTACATGCAGTGCCAGTCAGATTTGCAGAGCTAGCTTAAATATCCAGCTGAGAAAATGACATCAGAAGGGAAGTTTGAAAGTCATTGGAAAGTAAAATGTGAGATGTTGTAGCAAGTGTGTCCCATACCATGCCTAGGGATCCTGATCCTCCAATTGCTTCAACTGGGGACTGGCCCAAAGTGTTCCTCACCACAGAAATCAATATGGCAGAAGCTAACAGATTTTGATCTCTCATTTGCTGTGGGGTCAGGACATTACAGGATGTGATCCACCACCTGCAAATTGGGCTGTAGCCAGAGTTGTACCATTGTGTTTCTTTTGTCAGCTTATACAGAGAGACTCCTAAACTCTTATTTTAAGAAAATGAAGGCCACAGAGTTGTTCCTTTATAGCTCTTCCCAGTAAGTTCACCTCTTTTCATTGATCTGAAATGGATATTTATTATCAGACAAATATTATATAGCTAAAGACCTAAAAATACTCCATAACATTAGTTACTACTTCGAGAACATGAAATGCAATCCACCAGTTGTATTCATTGTATAATTCATTGTATAACTCATATAGTAGGCAATAACCCTTATAGATAAAACTGGTGCTAAGGGTAAAGAGAATTGGAGATTCCTTTCCTTGCTGCATATGCAGCAGTCTTGTTTACAGGTATGAGAGCTAGCTTCAGTGCTGAGTGCAGCAGTGGTTCATTACAATTTGATGCAAACCATTTCACTTTTGCCAATACAGATACAAGTGTCCAGGATTGGCAACTATTGCTTTGTTTGCAGTAAGGTCATGTTATTTTGTTTGCTGCATTGTTTTTCCTTGTGTTTTAATATAAAACTGATTTTAACAGCAAAACGGTACCTAAAACCCTGTTCTCAAGACTAGTTTCAATTCTTAACAGAATAAATCAATGGTATCTTCATAAAAGACATTGATACTAAGCCTAACTGATACTTAAAAAGCAACAACAAATACTTAATCAAGAGTATAGTGTGTATGTGTGAGAGGGAAGGAAGCGGTTGCTACTACAGTATTACAGCTACATATAGCTAGGTGATAACTTTCAACCTTGCTGTGCTTTGACCTCATCTTCTGTTTGGCAGGGGAGGACCAACTCAAAAGGTGATTGTGAGGTTATATCTAATAATGTTGGGGGGGGGTTATTTATTGTAGGGATGAGTAACATAAAGGAGGGGGAAAAAAACCAAAACCAACCAAGAGCCATGGGCAAAACAACACTGCCTCCAGGTGAAATTCTAGTAGGTTTCACTGAACAAGGTATGGGAATGCATATAGAGTAAGAAGAATGGAACAAGATATCATTGTTCATTTGGTGAACAGTGACTTGGAGAGGGAGGAGTAAAAGATGGTATTATGTAGATAAAGGCAATCATGGTGTATTTGTAATAAGATACAGGTGTTGTTATATGAAATAAGGATATACAGCTTACCTGAATGCTGACATTCTTGTGGCTGAGTCTCTGATATCACAACCATAAAGTTCTTTATATAACTACATGTACAAAAATTGCACGTTAACTGTATTAAACTCATTAAGTAACTTAGAATTTAAGTTTAGTTTGGTCTTACTAGCTCCAACCCTGTGCAACCAGTGTCACACAAGTGTCCTCACAAGTACATACTATCCGGGTTTTACCACTGATCTGGGTTTCTCACTGTCTTCACCCTGAATATTGAATCACAATCCAGAAAACTAATTCTTATGGTTGCAAGTGATTTTTTTAAATGCATATTTTAGTTCTTGCCACTTGTCCAATATTTAAAAAAATAGAAAGTAGAATGATATACCTTTAAAGGAAAACTGTACAGTATTGCTTTTAGACATCAAAATAAGGCCATGTAACTATTAAAAATCCAGCCATAAATTACATTCTGAAGAAATTACAACACATCTCCTTCCCCTGAGAAAGATGACTATAGCAGCATGCCCTGAAGAGCGTTAACTCTACTCTCTTAGACCCAGAATCTGATCTAATTCCTCGGGGGGAGGAGGGGGAAATCTTTGGAAATTAGAACATTTTCATCCTAGAGTTTTGACAACCAGAGGGAGACTGTTGCTTTTTTCTCTTGATTCTGACTGTTTTCCCACCACCTGTTTAACAAGAAAGATTTTTTTTTTTTTGCCTGTTTTTTTGTGTATGGGTGGTTTTTTTGTTTTGGTTTTGTTTTTACAGCTAAAATTGTTTGCAAGAGGGAACCAGGAAAAATAATAACTGTAGAGCTACTGCCACCTACAGCCTTGCTGAAAAAAATGCCAGCTTCGGGAAAAATACAATTGTTGTAATAACTTTCTTTAATGTCCATCCTGAGAGCACTACAATATAATGCAAATGATTTAAAGTATATTTAGGATTCACCTAAGGATCCTGAAATGCCTTTCTGAAGTAGGTCTTAATCAGGTCCTATTTGCCTAGCCTTCATTATGTGATAGTTGATTTTTCTTGCAAATACTAGTGATTGGCACCCCGAAAAATCCTTACTTTCTTTTCCCCGCATTATGTGGCGAACCACTTTAATAGACACTAGATGTAAAAAGGATTGAGTTACTGCTCATACCACAGTGATGAACACAGTTGCACCAGCTGAACAGAGGTGAGGTGCATCCAGAGAAGCAGGAGGGTTCCAAAATACTTGCAAAAGGATTGTGGTCAGCTCTAAAGTAACTGTCTCTCGTCTTCCTAACACTGAAGAAGCAAAAAGTTGAAGCAAGAGATGAACTAAACATAGAATCCTAATAGATCATGCAAATAAAAACTGCAAAGAGTAGGAATTTAAAGCTGTACTCTGTCATGTGCCTTGTTCCTGCCAGTAAAGAACAGTTTTCTTCTCCCTCTGCCCCATTCTTTTCCAATGTGAGCCAGTTTTCAAAGGATTTAGTCTCAAAAAGTCAGGAAATAGCATGTTTTTTGGGAAACTGTCGCTCACCTTTAGGGAGAAGATACTGAAAACCACTCAGACCAGCTGCATGATTTATTTCCCCCCTCGCCCTCCTCTTTAACTAGCCAGTGTGATGAAGATGTGTTCAGTGTTAGTGTTTGTATCATTCTGTTCTGGAAGTAACACAGGCACTTGGACCTATGTTTCATTGGTAATCTGACACCAAACTTAACTTCTTGCAAAGCCTTTTTATTAAACATGTATTTAACACCCTGGGGTTTTTTTCAGACGTTAGGCTAGAGTAATAGTATGTTTAACTCAACTTGATGGCGATCTATAGAAAGTATGGGCTAGTTTTCTATTATTATAGCAGGTCTAGCTTCAGCTGTTTCAAAAGTTTATTGTCAGACTACAGCATTTTCAGTGTCTTAAAAATAGTAGTCAATCAAATCCAACTCACATGGTCCTAATTAGTCATTTAGACTTGAATTTGTCACTAGGTTTGAACAATGATAACTTGTGTAGCTGTGATCTTTGCACAATGAAGGCCTTGCACGTAATCAGAGCATACAAATTGGAAATCAACGGTAAGCCAACAGGACAATGCGTACACTCTTCTGGCAGCAGCTGCTGCTGCCGTCACCTAGGAACACGTGCTGTAGGTTTGTGACTGACTGTAGGTGGAAGAAATTCAAGCCATGAGCAATTCAGGCATCGATAGGTGAGGCATCAGTGGCACTGAAGTGTCTTACGGCTCTGGATTTGAGAGGAAGTTATACACCTAGAAAACATAATGTTAATTAGGAATCTGGGATGCTTCAGGAACAGATTTGACCCATGTCCTATATCCTCCTTTTATGGCAATGAAATAATTATTGAGGTTATATATACAAACACAAGGTTGATTCTGTGTGGTTAATGTGCTCCAGAAGGATTTGGACAGCATGAGTTCAGCTCCTAACTCTGTGACAGTCTGTCTGACCCGGACTATGCACGCCAAGGCCAATAAAAGGGCTTAGACACATAGCTCCTATTGGAATTTAGTGAGTATTTGACACTTGAATTTCATTGCAGATTTGTCCTTTAATCTGTTTGTGTCCAATTATTTAATCTGAAGTAAGGATGGTATTTACCGAGAGGGTGGTCAGACACTGGAACAGGCTTCCTAGAGAGCTGGTCGATGCCCCAAGCCTGTCAGCGTTTAAGAGATATTTGGACAATGCCCTTGATAACATGCTTTAACTTGGTCAGTCCTGAATTGGTCAGACAGTTGGACTAGATGATCATTGTAGGTCTCTTCCAACTGAAATATTATAGTCTATTCTATTTCTCTCCCATGCTGCAGTTTTGCCGCTTCTGTTTGCACAAGCTATTCATTAAGGACTGTTTTTCACCAATATGTGGAAAGACCAGCAGTACCCTAGTCTCAATGGCCAGTAAGATAATTCAAAACAATCTGTAGGAGTAGTGATAATAACCACACCCAGCCACAGAAGAGAGTTAAGAGCTTTCTGTTCCGTGCTTGAAACATATTTATTTCACTGACAAGGAGTGGAGGGGGAACTAGACTGACATGCTTTTCCCAGAAAGCGAGGGGTTCCTGTTGCAAACCTATTGTAGCTTTTGATTGTGTCTAAAGTGTCCGAGTTCTCTCGTGTTTCTATCAAATGGTAAATGGTTTGTGGAAGACAATGAAACTGGGAATGCTTTTTGAATTCTTACAACTCCAAATGAAAGGAAAATAATTTAAAGAGTTTGGATTTTGGTGTTTCATACTGTAAGTCAGTCACTCAGAACATTTTACTGCATCAGTATAATTTAAAAAATCGTGATGGGATGTCTTGCCCTTATTGTAACACTTTAATTTTTTCTGAGTGAAAAGATGAAGAGAATAGGTCCTACAGAAAGCTCAGATCTCAGTTAAGTATCATTTTGTTGGAAAAACGTTCATTTAAACACTGCTTATTTTTAATGGTATCATCAGTGATGGAAAGCTTCTGAGATCAGTGGCAAGGCAGAGTGTGTGACTGGTTCCTGTACCAAACTCATAGACCCTGTATCTGACAATGCCACATTGCTTACATTCCTCTTTAGATTATTAGGGTGTCCTTTGAGTGGCAGTAGTTCCTGCAAAAATTGGCAAATAAAATATAATTTAATGACCTCATATTTTAACATTCCAGAAGAAGAGTCAGAGTCAGACTTTTAATACTGTGGCATTTTATATTTTTCATTAGGCATACACTGTAACTGTAAATTGATGCAAACTAAAAACCACATTTGTTCTGCTGTTTGAGTTCTGCTTTCATATGAGATGCATTTGTGAATTTAAAGCATGTTCTTTCTGTCCTTTGTATGATATCAGAAAGATGCACTAAAGGGAAAAAAGCTCAACATTCAAACATGGTGTCCAGGAAGGAGAAAACACAGCTAGAAAATACACATTCAAAATGTTAGCAAGTTTTTCAAATATGGTATCTACTTAACTAGACAGTGAAGAGAATTACATTACTTCCACTTTCTGAAACTTCTGAAATATTTCAGTAAGCATGTACTGAGAACTTAGAGAAATGCATGTTTAATTTAATGCTAAACTGCTTACATCAACCATAGCATTCTTCAGCATTTAGTTTTTGTAATTAGGTAACCAAGCAACAGTTTGACCAGTATTAAAATTATTATTTTTAAGTATGATTTTTTTTTTATCTGATTGGTGAAATTCATCATAAGAAGTATCTTCATCTGGCCTCTCATGTAATTACTCTAGCAATTTAGTGGTTTCTTTACTTCTTACCAGGAAGTGTTTTATTTTTGAAAAAAAGGCTTCAGAGGCTCAGCTGGAAATGGAACTTTTATTCAATGATCACCAGTTAGCATGTGTGAGGTGGCAGCAGCCTACTGTACCAGCTCATGGAGGCTATATTTCCTCAGATGTGTAAGATGTGCATGCTCGGAGCCTTCCAGTTTTACAGCAACTGAGTAGAAACCATTGAGTCATTCCACTGTTCATCTGGTCTACACAGATTACGTAGTTTAAAAGGACAAGCATCCTAGTATATACTGGTCATCTTAGTGGCATTGTGATCTTAGCAGGTTTCTCTAAAGGCTATTGAAAGCAAACTAAGAAAATTAACTGCCTCTTTTTGTTTGGATTTGGAGCTTAGCCTTGCCGTGAACCTGTGAATGAGAGCCAGTGCGTGGTGAGTTTTGCTGAGCCGAGTTCTGAACTTGGCCTACTTGAGCTGTTCCTTGGGAACATGGTGTGCTGCTCTTCCTCTGAACCTCTTAAGAAGGAAGGTAGAGACATGTATTTCAGGTAGTACTATAGAACACCTGGAAATGGCACCTACCACAGCTTGCCTGTTCCTGACACAGCAAACACCTCATGCTCGGGCTCTGTTGTGTCTAATTTTAATGTAGTGTAGTAGGTTACAGGCTCGTAATCTTTTGCAGAACAGAAGAGTTTACATTAATCCCCTCCCCAGATTTACATCATAAAGAGGATTCAGTTTTACTCCTTCAGCCCAGGTGAGCTACTTAGGGAGGAAAGTATGAGATGCTTCCCCTCTTCAGGTGTGCCTCCAAAACTACATTTAATCTATAGCAGTATAACTTGTTATAGCTTCACCATGATTAGTCAGATTGACTTAGATCAGCTGGGGAAGTGGTCAAGAATATTCTCTCTATGACAAAGTTTTATGCTGACAACTGGACTAATGTGTGATCCTTGATGAATAATTCATGCAAAAAATAACTAGAATACTTAAACCAGTGCAGGGCTGTAGGCTTACATTGAGGGGGTTCTGGATTTTCTTCATGTCCAGTTTTAGGAGGTAAATGGCGGAATACAACTACTATAAGTTTGTTAGAACAGGAGCTTTGTGCTTTTTAAGAAACTCTAGAAATGTTGGATCAAATTTTACTGGATATAGGGATGTTCCAAAAGGGCCCTTGTTTTCATGTGGGAGATTCATGGTATTCCACAGACTTTTCTCTTTGAGAAATTTTCTTGTATGTTCAGAAAACATGTGATAGAAGTCTTTCCATCTGGGGAGGGTGATTAAAAAAAAAAAAAAAAAAAAAAAAAAAATACCAAAAAA